>JAJJWW010000506.1:0-14342 GCA_023531295.1 Papaver armeniacum
CACAAAATTGGTCAAAAAAGACCAAAATCAACAATTCTAAGGTGAAAAATGACTTAGGTTTTGATAATCGTTTAAATAGCCAAAAATTAAAGATCTTGTTTAAATGGACAAAAAAATTTAAAAAGATAGGCGGGATAATGATTTTCATCTGTCCATTTTCAAATATTTTTTTCTTATTTTATTTACGGGATGCA
Source organism: Papaver armeniacum (assembly GCA_023531295.1). Taxonomy (NCBI): domain Eukaryota; kingdom Viridiplantae; phylum Streptophyta; class Magnoliopsida; order Ranunculales; family Papaveraceae; genus Papaver; species Papaver armeniacum. Next base: position 195 of record JAJJWW010000506.1, read on the forward strand.
TCCAGTTTCATCCTTGCTATTTTTAAGTATAAGCAGGATGAATCCGTTTCATCCTTGCTATTTTTTTTTGGCTATTTCACCCGTACTTTTTTTTTACTCGTCCATTTGAACCGTGTTTTAAATTTTTTTGGACAAATGACCCATTTTCTCTTTCATTTACTAGTTAATCGTTTTTTTTTTTTTTTTTTTTGACTCCTACCAAATATTCTACGAGCAGATCAAATTTTTATGTGTCAACCTGACATGCAGATGTGGTCCGTACTCGAACCATGCATGTAATTGTTAGTCAGATGTGGTCCGTAAAAGTTTCACTGGTGGAGCTTACCCTTTCTCTCATTGGCTGGTGAGCGTAACCGCGCGCTCTCATTGGCTCGGAGAAAAACCATTCGTATTCGTCAAATGAAATTTCGTGAGATATGGTGCGTTGATCTGAAAATGTGTGGTGTAGATTGGGTAGGTGGTTGGTACACACCCGACGGACAACCCTCATTATTTAGAAAATTGCTATATTAATTTCATATATTTATTGTGAAAATCCGTAAAAATAAAAAAAAAACTATTACTCCTCGTTTTGGAAAGTGATATCACTTTTTCATTTTAGCCTAAAAATATGCCAAATTGAATAAGTGAAAGTATCTCTTTTCCAGAAACGGAGGGAGTATATTAATTTCAGACATTTATAATTAAAAAAAAAATCAATTCAACATATTTATGGAATAAAATAATAAGATTTATTATAAAAAATCCAGAAAATAAAGAAAACTACTATATTAATTTCGGACATTTATGACTAAAAATAAATAAAATTAATTCAACATATTTATGGAATAAAAAAGAACGCACAATTGGGGGATATGGAAACTAATTGGGGGATATGAATTACTTCCCCGAAACAAAGGTGTCTGCTAAGAGGTGTTTTTTTTGGGGGCGACAATACTAAAACACCCTTGATTAATTAAAAACATTATGAAAAGATCGTTATACCCTCTCCACAAAATAAAAAAATTAAATCAAAACCAAATACAAAATCGATGTCCCCATTTGAGTACCGGTATGCACAAGTGTGTTAGGGTTAGGTTTTGAAAAATAAAAAATTTCTTCATCTTCTTCATCGTTCTTCGTCTCTTTCTTCATTTAATTTAATAATCGTTAAATCAAAAATTATCAGCCGATTAACCTACCCGAATCAAAACCATGCCTCCACTAAAGAAACCAAACGCCCAATCGAACTCAAATCGATTTTCTAAAACAAAAACAGGGCAAAGACTTCTAAAGATTGCTCAAGAGCAAGAACACGAAGAACAAGAGTTATCGGACGATCAACTACTCAGAAATATGGCTTCTGTGAGAAGGTAAGTCATTTAAAACTGTTTAATTAGTGTTTCAATCGATTTGTAGCTATGGGTTTAGGTCAAAATCGCGAAACCCTAACTGGAACTGTTGACTTTCAGTAGTTTCGGCATTCACTTTAGTATGAATTCCACATCGGAAGCAAGTGTCGGTGTTCGATATAGGATGAATACCACACCGGTATTGATTTCCAGCATTCAATTTAGTATGAATACCACACCGGGAACTAGTACCGACATCCACTCTAGGTTGAATGTAACGCCGGAACTTAGTTTCATAAAATCATAGGATTTTGTCATCTGTACCGGCATACATTGTAGTTTAGATTCCATGCCATAACTTGGGTTTTAGTATCCAGGAACTTCAGAATTATTTCCGGCATCCTCGATATTTTTTTTCAATGCCGGAATTAGGTCCCAACATGGGTTTTTGTTATACGTTTATGCCGGTACTTGTATTTTGTATTCCAGGAATTTCCCAAAGTGTACCGACATCCTCAAATCTATTTCTCAATGCCTGCTAGTTCTAGATGTTCGATACATTTTTCCGTATGTAAGTAGTGATGATTCTATGCCGTAATGCGGTGTATCTATCTGGTATAGAAATGAAATTTAGTTGTCTTATATTTATTTCAAGCTTCTTTTGAAATAGATCAAAGCAAAGGAAGCCAAAGCAAAGGAGGCTAACAAAGGAAAAGCTAAAGTCATTGTCACTAAGAAAAAAAAGGAAGGATGGTCTTGATACTCCCTCAATCTCTCCGCCTCCTCGAGGGAATAACAAAGAGTTTAGGTCTGCCCGATACAAGAGGGGATATTTGGGAGAGTGGTCATGATCGTAGTAAAATCGTTATCCGTGAATCTACCCGGAGCTGTTGAGAGGAAGATGAGCAAGATGAGCAAGATGAAGTGGAAAGTGAGGAGGAAGTCAATGAGATTGATCCAACTCAATTAGCAAACCAAAGCCAAGGAGTAGTGTAACAAGGTGGTCCAAGTGAACAAACCACACAAGGCAAGGGGAAAGGAAAAGGCAAAGGAAAAGTAAACTTTAAAGGTTCGCACCTTCCTCATATTGATGACATGATACCCGACCTTGAACTGCAAATTTTGGGCGCATCTTCTGTTGATCCAGGTATCTATTTGGCTACAAGGACTCATGGGCTCACTCATATCGACCTATGTAAGAATTTCTATCTCGTGCATATGTATTGTTTTGTATTTATGCAAAATCTTTAATAAATATTATCTCCCTAATTGTAGGATCATGCAGACGAAGGTCGTGCATATTTTCCAAAACTAAAGCCGCGACTCATTGGGATTTGTCTTTTTGGAGCATGAAGAGGTCCAATTAATAGTAAAGGATTTCCAGTCTATATCCTTTGGCTGAAAATTATGAAGAAGATAGATATTGTACAGTTAATTGTTTCAATAAAGGTATCATGGTGAAATCGATACCATGCACTTCCCGTTTTGGAGAGATAACCTTGATCCTTGAAGATACCGAGGAACATTCTAGGCTTGGAAGTTATTGGCAAATCAATTACGTAATCGAGATAATCATTCTTTTGAGCTAGAATGGACGACTTTAACAGTTTACTAACAAGTTGTTTGGTTGGGACTACAAAACACTATGGGAAAGTCATGTATTTAAGGCTAGTAGGACAAAGACCATCAATCAGCCCTTCTTAAGAAGAAGTTTGAAAAAACGAAGGAAAGAAGTTTGAAGGATGGATGGGATCCCTTTTACTGCATTCGTTATACAAACAGCTGCATACCTGTTATTCATCTTGGGCACTAGGGTGTTCCCCGACACTAGTAGCAACAGGAGTTAGTGCAAACTACCTTCAATACTTGATCCGTTGGAAGAGGTCTTTTTACCTATTCATGGGGCACCGTGGCAATGGCACATTGGATATGGAGATAGAAGAGCCTCTAAGGAGGTTGTAAACCAATTTGTAGGAATTTCACTATACTCCAGGTTTCATTTTTTAAACTAATGTTCTTATTTATATTGTTCACATGTACCCTTATCATGAATTTAGAAACAAAATTTATAAATTCTGATTTTTATATGTATCATTTCACATTTGTATAGTCATAGGATTATGAACATTTCCCAACATTGTTCAAGGACAACCCCTTCTTGCAATTTATTCCCGCGATGACCCAGAGCCTATAGCGAAGAGATACGAGGTCAACAAACATCCCAAGCCCGCAACGATCGTCGATCGATAGAAATGAGATTGGCTCGACGCGATGAGACTACCAAAGATGTTGTGTTCGAATCTACAAGGTGGCTAGAGAGAAACCGCCAATACATGAGGGTCCGATAACGTTTGCATTTTACCAAGGGCCTTTGTTCCACCCAAAGGATACGTTATGGTCGTATCCGACGTGTGATCCCGAATAACCGGGCGTTGATGGTGGTTTTTTAAATAAAGGGTAAAATCGTAAACCCCAAATAACCTAATGTCACCGGTGACACATTTATTAGGACATTTAATGCATGTAGTCGAGTAATTAATAGGGGTATTTTTTCAAATTAGGGTTACAACGAACAAAACCCTAATTCCCTCCGTGCAATGGCAAATCATGCCAGCCACACCTAGCCTAAGCTAGCCGCACCTCTCGTGCCAATGCAAATTATGCCAACCACACCAAACGCGCCAAAGCATGCCAACCATGCTAGCCGCACCTCTGTGCCAATGGCAAATCATTCCAGCCACACCTAGCCCAAGCTAGCCGCGCCATGCCAAACGTACTCTGCCTTGGCCCTAGCTATTCTAGTCACACCAAACACGCCAAAGCATTCCAACCATGCTAGCCGCACCTCCGTGCCAATGGCGAATCATGCCAGCCACACCTAGTGATAGGTGTAGAATACACCGTATTTAATATCTAGTATTTATGCTTTCTTTGCTATTTTTCGTGTGAACTATGTATCTTATACGTGTTTTTGAGTTATTAGGTACTTTGGAGTCGCACGGAGGAAAAGAAGGAGAAACTACTCATTTAGAGCGAAAAGGGCAGAATTGTCATTTCACTCAAGTAGCACTATCTCTGGAGCCCGATCAATGTTAAGGGGCCGCCATCGCTAGCCCTTATCGAAGTGACCATTTTATAGGCACCCAATCTGTGGGTGTAGTTAACATGGGTAAAAACGTCCCACCTTTTAAGAGACGTAATTAGGTCGAGAGAATTGGGAATCAATTCCCATTCTATTTTTCTCTCGTTCTTTCCTTTTGTAGCCGAATTCATATGAAATTTCTTGAGAGATCGAAGTCGCTACTGTTGAATCGAGAGAGGAGCAAATTGGTTTGTTGGTACTGTAACACCCCGAGTTCCGGACCAGGGTCAAACCCATATGGAGATCCGAACTCGAGGCGTTACAGGTCGGAAAGAGACTTATGCATATTTATTTATTTTTTTCTTCTAATTTACTTTTACACAAAACATAGTTGAAACTTTACACAACATGAATTGAAGCATATAAATCCACTAATTATCTTTAACAACATTTACAATAAAACAATACAATCACTAAGCTACTTATTCCTAGCTTTCGCTGCGCCATTATGATAAATCTGCAAGGATGTCAATTGGGGTGAGATGACAAATTTCAATAGAATGCATTCCCAATTCTCTAAAGATGCGCAAAACATAATCATTTTATCAAGGAAAACATATAACAAGAATGCATTACAACTTCAACGAATCAATGATATATTCAAGAATCACAATACCTCAATATTTTCGATAACTTATCCAAATCTAGAATTCAATCTATGGGTTCACAACATTAATTTTATTATCAACAAATCATCCATTTAGGGTCAACTCAACAATTCACATCAACAATATTGTTTTCAACAACTCATCCATTTAAGATTCTACACGCCATTCACATATTAATATTGTCACGTGCAAGCCATCAATTTACAATACCAAAATAATTGTCAACAAGTCATTCATCAATGATTCAAAACATCTATTCGCATATTAATATGGTCACGGAGAAAACATGAGTTCACTCATTATTCATGTTCCCTATAAATACTTCAATTCGTATTTCGATACTTGAGTTCATAAACCCAATAAGGTTTCCAATAGAGATTTCAAACACACGATTCACAAATTAATATTATCATCACAAATAAGTAACCATGAGGTCATATTAATATCAACAATACTTTCGACAAATCTACCAATTTAGGTTTTAACATTGAGTTCACGGTTCTAATGTCCTTGGTTCAAGACACCCACCTATCGCTTATCGGCACGGACGCCCCTCCATCGATGGTCGTGAATAAAAGTTCCTATGGGGATCATACCCATTTGCTCTTCGGGATCATTACCCGCTTTCCATCTCACAGTACTAAAACCTCGTTGCATAACCACCTATCGTTTACCGCACGCATACCGCGATCGATGATCGGGAAAACACAAGTTCCCATGGGGATCATTACCCATTTAATCTCTCGGGATCATTACCCGCCATTAGCATGAAACTATATTCCATCTAACGGAAAAACATGAACTCATTTCCTTTTATAAATCGTTTTTACACACAACACAAGCAACCATGGCATAAGAACATAATTATCTTTCAAGCATTTCTACAAACAAGCTAACTGCATCCAGTTTGCATCATACATATTTGGGTGATTTATTCATCCGATCTTCCTGAAACTTTTACAGAACATACATTGATCCATAAGCAACAACATATCCAAAATTAACACCAAACCAACTACCAAACAAAAGATGTTGAATTTATAATGACAAAGATAAAAACTGGGCAGATTACATGTTGTTACCAAACAATTCATGATAAATTCATAAAAATATGAAATTGACCCAATCTAAAGCACACTAGAAAGATAAGATGTTTATCTACAACTTTTATTAAGACTCAAATCCTTTTAGTACCATTAAGACTTCCTAAGAACATCAAAATCACAGAAGGAGAAACTGTCCGAAATCAAACTATCACCCAATTTCAAACAAACATTCAACGGTGAATTTACATTGAAAATTCTCAAATTTTAACAAGAGATACTCAATCATGTTTAATATCAATTAGAGAAGCCTGATCATCAAAGGGAGACACATATTTATTCGAATAAATCACCGAATCATTACAATACAAAATCATATAAAGTAAACACCAAAGAAAAACACCTAAAGAGAAAGGGTTTCACATTCTACCTCAATTCCATCGATTCTCCCATTTTTTCCTAGCTCCAAATCATCTTCTTCATCTCCATAGCTTTCTCCTCTAAAAATCTCAAGCCTTTTGGTTTTCTAATCTCTAAATTCTCTCTCCAAAAATCTAATATAAACTTATACCATGCTCATAATAATTCTAATAATAAATAATTAACATTTTATTATTTTCTTTATCTTTTCATTTAATTTTATTTATTATTAATTAATCTATTTCCAATTTAACTTGTAGCTTTTCTATTTCAATGCACCCACCTAGGCTAAGGAAAAGAAACAATATTCTAGACCACATGGTTAGCTAAGTTGGGTATAACCAGGCCGAAATGTTAACTAAAATCAGTATTACATTCTACCACCTTTAAAAGAAATTTCGTCCCGAAATTTAAAGTATACTTATAATCTCAAAAGTTCACTTAATATAGATAATATAATAAACGATACAAAATTTCAATACAACCCACAGGTGGCAATTCACATGAATTCTACAAAAGCCAAAAATAACTAATATGATGAAGCACACAACGTAACAATCAAATCAAACAAGCACGCATAACAACATACAAGGTAATTTATTTACGGTCCCATTCAAGATCTAAAGCCCTAGAGGCTCCGATACCAACTTGTAACACCCCGAGTCTGACCAGGGTCAAACCCATATGGAGATCCAACTCGGCGTTACTGGCCGGAAAGAGACTTATGCATATTTATTTATTTTTTTCTTCTAATTTACTTTTACACAAAACATAGTTGAAACTTTACACAACATGAATTGAAGCATATAAATCCACTAATTATCTTTAACAACATTTACAATAAAACAATACAATCACTAAGCTACTTATTCCTGGCTTTTACCGCGCCACTCCGATAAATCGCAAGGATGTCAATTGGGGTGAGATGACAGCTCAATAGAATGCATTCCCAATTCTCTAAAGATGCGCAAAAACATAATCATTTTATCAAGGAAAAACATATAACAAGAATGCATTACAATCAACGAATCAATGATATATTCGAGAATCACAATACCTCAATATTTTCGATAACTTATCCAAATCTAGAATTCAATCTATGGGTTCACAACATTAATTTTATTATCAACAAATCATCCATTTAGGGTCAACTCAACAATTCACATCAACAATATTGTTTTCAACAACTCATCCATTTAAGATTTACACGCCATTCACATATTAATATTGTCACTATAAGCCATCAATTTACAATACCAAAATAATTGTCAACAAGTCATTCATCAATGATTCAAAACATCTATTCGCGTATTAATATGGTCACGGAGAAAACATGAGTTCACGACATTATTCATGTTCCCTATAAATACTTCAATTCGTGATTTCGATACTTGAGTTCATAAACCCAATAAGGTTTCCAATAGAGATTTCAACACACGCATTCACAAATTAATATTATCATCACAACAAGTAACCATGAGGTCATATTAATATCAACAATACTTCCTCGACAAATCTACCAATTTAGGTTTTAACAATTGAGTTCACGGTACGAATGTCCTTGGTTCGTACACCCACCTATCGTTTATCTACACTTGAGACCAGCCCCATCGATGGTCGTGAACAAAGTTCCTATGGGGATCATACCCATTTGCTCTCGGGATCATTACCCGTTTCATTCACAAAGACGTAAACCTTGGTTCGTACACCACCTATCGTTTACCCAAGACGGAAAACCGCCATCGATGATCGGGAAACACAAGTTCCCCTTGGGGATCATACCCATTTAACTCTCAGGGATCATTACCCGCCATTAGCATGAAACTATATTCCATCTAACGGAAAAACATGAAGACTCATTTCCTTTTATAAATCGTTTTTACACACAACACAAGCAACCATGGCATAAGAACATAATTATCTTTCAAGCATTTCTACAAACAAGCTAACTGCATCCAGTTTGCATCATACATATTTGGGTGATTTATTCATCCGATCTTCCTGAAACTTTTACAGAACATACATTGATCCATAAGCAACAACATATCCAAAATTAACACCAAACCAACGGTTCAAACAAAAGATGTTGAATTTATAATGACAGCATAAAACTGGGAGATTACATGTTGTTACCAAACAATTCATGATAAATTCATAAAAATATGAAATTGACCCAATCTAAAGCACACTGAAAGATAAGATGTTTATCTACAACTTTTATTAAGACCTCAAATCCTTTTAGTACCATTAAGACTTCCTAAGAACATCAAAATCACAGCAAGGAGAAACTGTCCAGAAATTCAGAAACTATCACCCAATTTCAAACAAACATTCAACGGTGAATTTACATTGGAAAATTCTCAAATTTTAACAAGAGATACTCAATCATGTTTAATATCAATTAGAGAAGCCTGATCATCAAAAGGAGACACATATTTATTCGAATAAATCACTGAATCATTACAATACAAAATCATATAAAGTAAACACCAAAGAAAAACACCTAAAGAGAAAGGGTTTCACATTCTACCTCAATTCCATTGATTCTCCACTGATTTTTTCCTAGCTCCAAATCATCTTCTTCATCTCCATAGCTTTCTCCTCTAAAAATCTCTAGCCTTTTGGTTTTCTAATCTCTAAATTCTCTCTCCAAAAATCTAATATAAACTTATACCATGCTCATAATAATTCTAATAATAAATAATTAACATTTTATTATTTTCTTTATCTTTTTCATTTTTCTTTTAATTTTATTTATTATTAATTAATCTATTTCCACCCTAACTTGTAGCTTTTTCTATTTCAATGCACCCACCTAGGCTAAGGAAAAGAAACAATATTCTAGACCACATGGTTAGCTAAGGTATAACCCGACCCGAAATGTTAACTAAAATACAGGTATTGCTGTGTATCGTTTCCGTCACTGGATTTTGTTCAATTAAGAGATGGCCGTGAATTGAGACGATCTCATGGAAGATTAGGTTTGTATGGAATTACAGATCGAAGACGTGGTTCTATTCGAATGTTGTTCTTGATTCAAAGATGAAATCAATGGCGTTGAGGTGATACGGGTGAGTGACGCTGAATTGAATGAGAAGATAGGAATGAAGACTGTGATATGAATTTCATAGAAAAGTTAGGGTTTGAAGAATTGGTGGTAAATGAGATTTAGAGAAGAACCGATACCAGAGATTGGTGATAAAATTGACGAAATTAGGGTTCGTCTCTGCAATGAAGAATGACACTGTGAATTAATGGGTTTCTGGTGGAATTACATGAGATTGAGTTGGTGTTTGAACTCAGTGATTTGAATGGGTTTTGAATTAAGTCTCCGTAAGATCTCAAAAGATGGGTTTTTGTTGAATCGAAGAGAAGACTGAGAAGGAATGGAGAATTAGTGTTGAATCAGAAGAGTCAATGGAGATGTCAAGTTTCTAGTTTTGAGAAGATTACAAGGGTTTTCGAGTATGGCAAACGGGAATGGAGTTTACATGGTTGTTTCAGGATGACTGCACTGTGCAATGTTTGTCATGGTGGAATGATTGGTCAGGGTGATGTGAGTTGGCTTTGAAATAAGAAGAATTTCTCGGTGATGAGATTGAAATGGGAAGAATGAATTGCAGAGTCGAACGAGTTGTGTGGAGGCCAGATTGGCTATAAATGAGATTGATGGGGTGTCATAGAGATGAATTGATGAAGGATTGAATTGGTCCTCAAGAATTCAGGGAAGAAGAGCTTAGGGTTTGTCAGTTGTGCTTGGAGGCTCGGAGGAGAAGGAGAGACTGAATTTGTTGTTGTTCTTGAGGTGGAGTTGAAGCGATTGCGCATGCCGTGTCCGAAGGATTGAAATAAAATTGCAAATTCGGGTGGTCGATGAAGCTTAATTCTGCAAGGTGTTTGATTGGTTGGTGACAATGAAGCTCGATGGTGAAAGTGAGCAATAAATCGACGAGTTTCGTAATGAAGGGATGTTTGTCTCAGACAGCAATGAGCTGCAAATCGTAAATCGGAGTTAAACTCGCGCTTGAAGGAATTGTGTCGTGTGTTTGGAGATGGAACTGAGCCGTGTAAAGGATTGAGATATGGACAAAATTCAAGCTGAACATAGGTTCTGTGGTCGATTGCGTGTATTTACCAAAGGCTACAAACAACCATGAAGATGCAAGGATACGAGTTTGTTATTGTTGATTGGCAGTGATGTGGCCTGGCTTGAGAAGAACAAAACAATCTGAGTCAGCTGCAACGTCACTTGATTGCCGGGTTCTAAAATGAGTCGAATCTTGCAGTGGTTCCGAAAGGAAGAGAAAGGGGTCCGTTGATCGAGTATTAGGAGCTATTCAATGGGGTGTTTGATCGAGGCAGAGAATATGGAAAGCGAAATGTAGTCGTGTCAACTGGTGTTGTTCGGCAGAAGTGGTTTGGTCATCAAGTCACGAATAGAATGGAGGCTAGAAGAGCTTGGACGTGGCCCGGATTTGGAATCGTGGATGATGTCCGCTGTGGTTGGATGAGGTTTGGTGGGGAGCTTGTATGAAGGCTTGAGGAACGGCGATGTGTTTGGTAGGAAACCAGGAAGGAGCAAATGATGGAGTACGTAGCCGGGTAAGGAGATGGCCGCAAAGTCAGACATAAGGCTGAGCCGCTCGTGGCTCCGAGGCATTGTTGTCAGCCGCGGGAAGGAGGAGGCTAAGATGTCAATGATCGGGATTGCAGGGCAAAGTGCAAAGCAACAGAAGCCCCGAGCTCGTTGAAGGCAAGTTGAGTTTGGTGATATGGATGGTCATGGTGGTGTCGGTGGAAGTGAACCGAAATCAAAAGATGGGTCTGTGTCAATGAGTTACCGCCATGAAATGGGTATGCCGATTCAAGTGAAGTTGAGCTGCAATGGGATAAATTGCATATGTATGTGGAGTCGAACGGTGCAGGTGCACGATATGGATTTATGGGAAAGACCGAGGTCGTGCTGCGCTTTATCGGGAGTGGAAGAGCAGTGGTACTGGGAGCACTGGGATGTGACTTACAAAGTTCAAATACAAGTGAGTTATGGCTTGTATTGATGCAAGAATGCACCGGGAGATGGTAATGATGTCTTAGTGCCGGGCTCCGGTCTTATCATCAGGCAAAGATTGCAAAGAGGGGGCCGCAATTGAGGAGTCGTGGTCAGGTCATGTTACGGGTTACAATGGTGAATGATTGTGACAAAGTCGTTGAGGTCGGTTATGTATGGGTCGCTGCCGCAGCTTGGCTAAGCAAGGAGTTGAGAGCAATTAACTCATGCCGTATATGGCAAAAGATGGGGCAGTGGTGGTCTCGAGGAGATGGTGACACTTGAATGAGCAGAGTGGAATGATTTTGTTATTACTACTATGGTCACAAGATGGCACCGCAGCTTGCAAACTGCAGTTGGCATTGCAGTAGTTATAGAATGGAGCAGCCGGGAGTTATAAGGTCAAGTTATGGAGACGGAAGGTGTCCGAGTTCCAGAAAGGTGTGGTACCTTCGGTGTTGTTAGTGCAATGGCTAGGCAAGACAATGAAGTTGAATTACTAGGAAGGGAAGATTGAATGAGTTGACACTGTGGCCAACATGGCTAGAAGCACAATCATGGTGCAGCGTCAAAGTCGCAGCAGCAATGGCCTAGGCCAAGGTAATCGATGGACCCCGACTCGACGGATCATGAATTTTCGATGGATCATCGACTCGTATGGATCACCTGACTCAACGATCCGACCTGCAGACTCTGGTGAATCTTGACCCGAGTTGACTCCGACTGCTTTGACTCCGTTGGTCTGCGGACCGAGTTGACTTTGCCTTACTGGCCACCCGAGATACTTTCTCAAGATTATTCCGCCGATTTCCTAGCCATAATCCCAAGCCCGGCGACCGTTTTGGGCGTAATTTTCACATGGGTTTTTCTCACACATGGGCTTCAGGACTTCTATCTTTTGGACCCTGGGGTTTGACCAATTTTGGAACAAGAAGAGCTATAAAGGAGAAAGTTTCTACAACTTTGGAAAATATCTTATTCTTGAATCTATTCTTTTGCCTCTACTTTGTTTTCTAGGTTTAGAACCATGAAGTCTTTTCTCTTCTTCTTGTTATGAACTCCATGAACATGAACTAAGTTTTTATTATTGGTTGAAGATGTAGTTGGATTTTTTGCAACCAAGTTATGATTTTTATGAATTAGTTTTTCTCAATATTATCGCTTTTTGATTTCTACTAGTTATAATAACCGATGATTGATGTATTGCAACATGATTGAATGTTTGTTTAGTTAAGTCTAGAATTGATTGAACTCACATCCATATCTATAGCTATTTTAGGTTTTCATCGAGCGATAACCTTGAATACGAGTAGCATGATATGATTCTAGGTTGTAGTGATACATCCTTGAAATCATATGTAGAAATTGACCTTTGTCCTAATTGTTTGCGCAAAGGTATTACAATTGCATGATTAGCCTATTTTCAAACTTAACGCTCCTAGGAATTGAATTTGATTAGCGCAAGGCGTTAGGTTATTCTTTAGGTAGATTTCACATACGCACCTCAATGTGTGTGTTGATAACTTTGGAAATTACTTTGAGTATTCTTGCAATAAGGTATTCTATGGCTTTTGATGATAAAGGATTAAATACTTAATTCTATTCATATATTCATAAACTTGTTTACAATTGAAGATGAAACCTTTATCCAATATTTTCACATCCTTGATTTTGCGATTTATTTGCTTTTTGTTTATTTTTATTTACACAACTAAATTCTTCCTCGCAGCTTGGCATAGAAACCATAACAATTTGACAACCTAGACCTCTCTCATGGGAACGATCCTTTCTCGCCTCTTTACATATTTATATTTTGAGTAGTAAGAAAGTGTAATTATATTTGTGTCGGCCGACTAACCGGTCAATTTTTGCACCGCTGTCGGAGGCAATGGTTGTTAATTGTTTTTGGTTTCTTATTTTTGTATTTAGTTTTGTTTTACTTTTTCTTATTCTTTGGTTCTTATTCGAGTTTTGAGAAAGATAATTTACTGATTAAATTTTATGTGATCAGTCTATAAAAGTTTCTGTATAATATATATCTCCATTGAAGAAAGATAATCTGAAACATGAAGAAGTACTCTTGGGTTTGGTTATGCTTCTCAATGATTCTTAACCTGTTACTTGCAAGTTATGTGCTTATTAGAGCAAGTCTTATGGTGGAATCCATCCATCTTCCATATTCCACGTCACCTCAAGACTCTGGAAGGTGGATGAAGCTAAGTGTAATGGTGGAATGAAGTAAACACAATTCTTATTTGGCGCTAAAAAACGCAATTTAATGCATGCTTTTTTTTCTCAAAAGTTAGATTTCAACAACTCGTTTAAATCTACGGATTAAAAAACGCAGATCTTAATGGCTTTTTTAGCTATTCTATTGGCGTTTAGCTATTCTTAATGGCGTTTCTATGGATTCCACAAACCTTCCACTAAAACCATGGAAGGTTGCTTGGATTTTCTCGAAGACCCCAACTTGAAGCCATTAGACTTGACATTCCATGGATTTTCCACACTTGGAATAGCTTGATTCCACCATAAGACTTGCTCTTAGTTATGATAA
>JAJJWW010000507.1:0-77924 GCA_023531295.1 Papaver armeniacum
AGTCATACAAATCCCGTCCCACGATTGCTTTATTTTGGGAAAAATATTTTTGCCGAGTTTTGAGTCTTTCGACTCCCTCGATTGAGACCCCGATTGAGAGTCAACATCAAGAGCTCTAACCTCGAATCCCGAAATCTAAGACTCGATATCGAGCAAAGTCCGTCTTTCTAAAAACACAATTCTTTGTCCGCAACTCTAAAATACATTTCTTCATTTTGCCTTCTTTCAGTTCGACTTTGACCGCCGACTCATTAGAAAACAAAATATTGGCAAGTAGACCAACTTTGTTCTTTGGGAATGTCCATTAAATGCCCGATCGCGATTTGTCCCGAACAAGTCTTTCTCATCTTGTAAAGCAACTTCCACAAGTCTTGTAGTGTTCCCAAGCTCGAGTAATTGCTCATACCAAAGGCGAATCCCGGTTTTGAGAGGGTAGACAAACACACTCAAAACACAATAAAAAGTTGAAAGAAACAATGAATAAGTTACAAATAATTGGTTGAAGGATCTAAAACGTTATCCAAAGCAAAAGTATACTCATCCGCTTTAGAAGTTCCTATTTTTTTGTCGTCCCATAAATGTGCACTAGGAACTTCAAAATATAAAGGTGGTCCTCCACTCACTTCCAATTTAATCGCCTTCATAATACTCTTCTTGGTCCTCTTCTTGGGAAGTCTACCAGGAACCCATTGATTATACCTACAAATATTGAATTTAGAAAAGAAAGCCACATGACATTAAACATGAATATGAGAGATTCCGAGACTATCGAGAAATATAAAGGAGGTTTGCCTTTTCTATACGCACGTAACCGTTATTTTCGGTGAATTGACATTGACGATGCTTGTAAGAAAGCTATTTCCATAATAATATGTTCCATTTGTGTGCAACTATTATCCACGGTGTTCTTCTATTGTGCATCTATTATCCCAAACAAGAATAATATGTTTATGGGAAATATCTACAACTTATTATGGTCCCTAAAACCTGTGCAGGAAATATCCACAACAAAAATCTTACCAGATCTCTCCTACTCGATATAAATCTTGAAACAATTATCTATTGATCCTAACTCAATAATCTAATTCATCAGAAACAAACATTTGAAAATCAACAACCATGAACCATCTAGAAATAGACAAACATTCTGGCTTCTAAAGAGAAGAAGAAACTACAACATCTGTCTGCACAACAAACCAAACACTTGGTAAATGCTAGTCAGAAATTTAGCCTACTCACAGTTCGACAAGTTATCAAATAACCTAGTGAATTGGTTTGTGCAAACTCTTGCGAGTGCACTAAAACCGAAAAAGAACGATCTGCAGCGATTGTTAGAAGGGTTTGAAGACACCCCGCAACAGACCTCATAAGGTACCACATTTAACAACGCGTGGAACCGCAAAATCAAGCTACTAGACGAGCAAAACAAGTGGCCATCATTAAAAAGGCGCAAGACTTAGCTCTAAATGAAGTAACAAAAGATAATCCAACACTTGGCAAGAAGACACAAATGACTACAGCTAGAGAACAAGATTTGTCTCAAGACTATGTTAAGGGGAAAGGTTCAAAGCATGCGAAGTGGTACTCAAAAGTAGAAAACAACTTAAAGGAAAACATTGACTGTTCTTTCAAACAAACGTTTATTGCAATCATCGTCATTTCTTTTTATTCTACTTGTGCGGCTATTCTCTATCTATCATTTTGGGGCTAGAAACCGATTTCTCTAGTGGTATCGAGAGCAAGAAGTTAAGTAAGCAATGTTTCCAGGCGATGATTGGAAGGGCTTCGATCCAAGGGTAACAAGGTATTAACGTTACCCTTGGAAGAGGACATCTGCTTTCATCATCATCATCACCATCGCTGAAATGATAAAAGGACATCTGCTTTCATCATCATCATCACCCAATCCGCAAGAAAACACTATGGAGGAAGATATGGCTAAACTAATGGAGATGATAAAAGGATTACAACAAACACAACAAGAAAAAACGGTTCCAAGTCAAAGATAGAAAAACATCCAGTTCATAGATGATTCGCCATTCAAAGTGGAGACAAGAATCGAAATCGCTACTTACAACGGAGAATTAGACCCGGAGAAGTTAGATGGATGGCTCAAGTCTTTGGAGGTTTATTTCAAAACCAAGGGATTTCTTCAAGAGCGTAGGTAAGTTTCGCTAGACTAAGACTTGATGGACATGCCCTAATCTTCGGTGGGAAGCGTATATGTCGTTTCGCTAGACTAAGACTTGAGCAAGCAGGTAAGTTTCGCAGTGAAGCACCAAAGAACTACTTGGAAGCAATTCACAACCTGCTATCCGAGAATCGGTTATGGTTCGAGCTAAATCTAACAAGAAGTAAACAAAATGGCAACTCCACCCAGGTGATACGTAACCCGCTAAAAGATCAACAACGGGACTGTACCTATTGCAGGATGGCTTATTCAAGATCCAACATCGATATTTCTCCTATGTCATGAAATGTAATGTTGAATACAACTATCCGAATAAGACTAGCTTAGTTTCTCTGATTTAGACCACAAACAAAGAATCCTTTGAATTGAAAACTTTTCTTTTCAGCAAAAACCAATCTAAAGAAATCACAAAAGAATTAATAAAGCAATGTAGCACATAATGATTTACTTATAGAATACAAAGACACTCTCATGCTTCAATAAATTCTTCATAGATCGATACACACCAATTGAATGAAAACCTTTCATTATAGTTTAAAAATTAAAATTCCCCAACAATCAATAAAAAGATCGGATTTTTTCCAAATCAACAATTACACAAAAATCTTAATTTAACTAATTACCTTTAAGAGAATCTCAACCGTTCCAAAAATATCAAGAAAGACACCAAAGAATCGGTCTTTTAACGCTTCAAAAAAAAAAAAAAAACGAATAACTCATCTTAAAAATCAAAATTTTAACTTGTAATATCACAAATTCTTTATCCCGTCCATATCTCTAGGTACACAAAACTTATTCTTGCTGAAAACCCAAAAATTCCATGAACCCTAAATTTCATTCAAATCCAAAAAATCCAAGCTACTGAAGAATGTGATTTTCCAAATTGAAAGAAGAATAGTGTATTTAATCAAAAACCCATCTAAAAAAGTGAAACCGAGATTAAAAAAAACTACTTCGATTTGTTTGACCTAAATCAGGTGTGCTTCTCTTAAGAAAACTTCAGAATAGCTTGTACAGACCTAGAATAATCCTTGATTTGAAGAAGAAACAAGAAAATGAGATTCGATAAACAAAACAATGAAGATGAATAGGTTAAGTTTGATTTAGAGAGTGAGAAATCTCTGGGTTAGGTTCTCGATTTCGAGAGAGAGAAAGAGAAATGTTTCAAATTATGGATCGAAATCCTAGAAACGACCAAACATTATAATACAGTAGGTGTTTCCTAATTAGTGGTTTCCTAACAAACACTCGTGTCTCGACACCCACCGTATAAAGGGTATCTTAGCCATTATGGAAATACAGACATAGTTTTTGGTGCTTTCACTTAAAATATAGATTGGCTAGCCGGTGAAGACACCCTTTGAAGATTGTCGACTGTATGGTGCTTGAAGAATGAATCTCGGGCGCTCTAGGCGCTCGCCTTAGGTGCCCTAGGCGCTAGGCGCTGGGCTTGGCGCCTCGCCTAGCGCCTTTTACAACATAGTTCGAAACTGAGTTTATTATCGGTTCTAGAGTCTTATCCTCGTCCTGTGTATAACTAAGGAATGGGTGACCCAATTTTGGTCTCGGCTGAGCGGCTGCTAAAAACTGGTGATAGTTTCTGTTTAGAATATAAAACACCGACTAAATTTTTTGTCTTCTTGGCCAAGTTGTTTCTTTTCCTGGCAGATTCTCCAGAGGCATAAATATTGAAAGTAATCCTTTGGCGATCATATGACAGACTAGAGTTATATCATAATGGGTAAACATAGTGCTTGGGTTCCAATTCTTTGGGGTAAGTGTCGTGATTTATTTACAAAAAACAAACCAAAAGATTCTTCTATCCCTCATCTTCCTTCTGATATCATTATCAACATACTTACTCGACTTCCAGCAAAGTGCATCTTCCAGTTGTGGCAATCCAAGTCAGATGACCTATTATATGACTTAACGACAACTCCGTACTTTATACGTACACACCTAGATCGAGCTACTCCAACCATTGTTGTGCAATCTCTTATACAATCCCGTCACAATGAGAATGAAATCAAGCTTTTTCTTTTTGATGGTATAGCCAAGGCTACAAGCTTTGATCTTATTAGTTCATGTAATAATGCAGACAAGCCATTTAATCTCTGGGGTTCATATGATGGGTTTCTTTTATTCAGAAGCAGTTTTGGTCCATTCTGCATTCTGAATCCAATTACAAGAGAACAAGTGATTCTGACTTCCCCGGATGTCTTTTCTTTTGTTTGTGGAATTTACTTCCACCCGCATAAAAAGGAGTACGAACTGGTTTGTGTACGTCACCTTGGAAAACATATTTGGGATTTTCAGATTCTTAATCTTAGAACAAACCATAGAACAAGTGTTGGTAGCTACCCTTTTTGTCCAACTAGAAAAACACCGCCTGTTTTTATAAACGGTACTTTTTATTGGATGGTTGATTGGGGATTGTACTATATAGCTAACCATATTTCCGGTAGCCAATCGGAAGAACTGCCGGAACCAGAACCAATACTGTCACTCAATATAGAAACCAAGGAGTTCCGCCCTATGGAAGTTTTCAAGCCATTTGGCGATTCTCCACAACATAGAATATGTCCTGAAGCGGAGTTTCAACTTTTTGAGATGGAAGGCGAATTGAGCCTGTTTGGTACTTCATCTGCAAAAGAAGTGGGCATATGGGTGTTTAACTACAATGAGAAATGTTGGGTTAAAAAGCACTCAATAACGTCTCCGGATCATGAGCAGTATTGGAATTTCAGATCATGTTTCAGAGATTTTGAATACATCAAGACGAAAGGAGAATTCGTAGCATATGATCGCCGGGATAAAAAGAAACAACCGCTTATTTACAATCTACGGTTAGGTACTTGGAGGTTGTTTCAAAGGAAGGGATTCGGGCGTGATAGATTCGTAATAACATCTCATACTCCTAGTCTTGTCTCTTTGGATGCTGCAGATCCTGTTATATCACTGGCACTTAGTGGTGCTCTGGACTAACCGTTTTAATTGTTAATTCTGTTCATTTGTCTACGTGCTTTCACTTAAATAAAGTTTGTCAAGAGCCAGTCAAAGATTGTTGACTGTATGGTGCTTGGAGGCTCGTAATTGTGTCTTATCGTAGTCGCCATTTGAGTCGTACATGGTCTTCCTGCTTCGTTTTCATATTCTAACTTTTGACTTTAGTTGATGCTGTATTTTGATTTCAACTTAACTTTCATCTTTTGATAAAGTTCTGGAGTCTAGCATGGTTCCGAATTTCGAGTTTAACCAGGTTTGTTAAGGCATGCTTAATTTCTGAAGTACAGTACATGGGCTTAAAATGCTCCAACAGTGCCATAAGTTATCTAGAGATTAGGGTATTTGCACTGATCATATGGTATTCGTTCTAGTGAAGAAGTTATGCAGGTTGAACCGGCCTAATCTCTAAGTTTTAGAAAGGAAAAGAAGGCCTCTCCGCAACAATCTGGGTTGTTTCCTAGCTCAGATAAATTCTGAATCTGTTTAGAAATACAAAAACAACAAAAAACTTTGACTTCCAAGTATAGTTTGGCCAAGTGGTTCCTATTCCTTGTAGGTTTTGTATTAGTCGGCTCTAGAGGTATATAAATATTGAAAGTAATCCTTGTTGGGGATCATATGATCATAGAGTTGTCAGAATGGTTAAACCTCCATGCACTGCCTCTTGGGTTTCAATCTTTTGGGGTAAGTGTCGTAATTTTTTATTTACGAAATACAAAGCAAAAGATTGTGTTTGTGTAATTGAGGGTCCTTTCCCTGATCTTCCTCATGATATTGTGATCAACATACTTACTAGACTTCCAGCAGAGTGCATCTTCCAATTGTGGCAAACCAAGAACTTATTATATGACTTAACGACAACTCCGCACTTTATGCGCACACACCTAGACCGAGCTACTCCAACCGTTGTTGTGCAATCTTTTACAGAATACTGTGACGACAACGAAGTCGATCTTTTTCTTTTTGATGGTAAAGCTGAGGCTACAATCTTTGATCTTATTAGTTCATGTAATAATAATGCACATTGCAAAGGGCCATTTACTCTCTGGGGTTCATATGATGGGTTTCTTTTATTCAACAGCCGTTCCGGTCCATTCTGTCTTTTGAATCCGGTTACAAAAGAACAAGTAATTGTGGTTTCCCCACATGTCATTTCTTTTGTTTGTGGAATTTACTTCCATCCACATAAAAAGGAGTACGAACTGGTTTGTGTATCTTACCTTGGAAAACAGATTTGGGATTATCAGATTCTTAATCTAAGAACAAACCATAGAACAAGTGTTGGCAGCTACCCTTTTTGTCCAAGCAGAAAAAGACCGCCTGTTTATATCAACGGTACTTTTTATTGGATGGTTGATTGGGCATTGTACTGGATAGATATTTTCGATATCCTATCGGAAGAACTACTGGAAGAACTGCCGGAACCGGAACCAATACTGTCACTCAATATAGAAACCGGGGAGTTTGGCACTATGGAAGTTGTTGAGCTATTTGATGATTCTCCACAACATAGAAAATACCCTGAAGAGGAGCTTCATCTTTTTGAGATGGAAGGCGAACTGAGCCTGTTTGGTACTTCATCTAGTACTCATGGTACTCCTGAAGTGGGCATATGGGTGTTTAACTTCAATGAGCAATGTTGGGTTAAAAAGCACTCAATAACGTCTCCGGATCACGAGCGCCATTGGAGTTTTAAATCATACTTCAGAGATTTTGAATACATCAAGACGAAAGGAGAATTCATAGCATACGATAGCTGGAATAAAGAAAGAGAATTCTTCTCATTTGATCGCTGGGATAAAAAGAAAAAACCGCTTATTTACAATCTAAGTTTAGGTACTTGGAAGTTGTTTGAAAGCAAGGGGTTCGAAAGTGGTAGATTTGTATTAACATCTCATACTCATAGTCTTGTCTCTTTGGATGCTGCAGACTCCGTTATAATACTACATGATGAATAACTTCAAGAGCTTTGAGTGAACGTGGTTTTCATTTTTGTTGAGAACTTATGCCGGTTGAACATTTCTGCGTGCTTTCACTTGAACAAAGTTTGGCTAGCCAGTCAAGAGACCCTTTAAGATTGTTGACTGTATGGTTGGTGCTTGAATGCTCGTAATTCTGTCTTATCGGGGTCGCTATTTGAGTTGTACTGCATCTTCATGGCATTCCTGTTTGGTTTTAATATTCTAACTTTTGACTTCAGTAATGCTATATTTTGAACTTAACTTTCATCTTTTGGAAAGTGGTAAGGTTTAGTAGTCCTATGGTGTGCTAATCTAGCAGCTATATTAGCAGTCCACGTCAGCTATGGCAACCTCCTAAGTCCTATGGTAGTGCTAATCTAGCATACTAGTCGTTGATTGAAACAACGCCGTACCATTCTGCGCTGACAAATAAGTGTGAACTAGCAGGGATGAAACCTTAACAGTTCTCTAGGAATTCTGCAATGGGTCACCTTGTCTCCAAATCAATTGATGTTGAAAGCCTACCTGCCGTTCTTCAAACGTTAGGCCGGAGGTGCAACAACTGAAGCAATGCCTCTCTAGTCCATCCAATTTTTTTTTTTTTTTTTTGGGTGCAAACCTCCCTAAGATGTTGAATTCTACTAAAGCACTCTATTGATTCAAGATTCCCATCCGCTTTGAAAAATGTCGCTCTATGAAGCAACATCTTATAAGTTAGTACAGTTTACCCACTTGATTGCATTGTTGTGCAATTTTGACACATAAAAATGACTCATAATTTTTCTTACAACTTATTGCTTTGTTGTTCAAAATATGACATCACCCCACCATACACATATCATTTTCAGTACTTACTGGAATAATTGTAGGCGATCCCAGCTCTCTTCTAGATGACCATGATTGAGCTACACATTTACCAAATTTTCAACGATGAAGATACCGCCGATTTATCGGGACCGGCCGGCACCGGCTAAAATTAGGAAACAAAGGCACATGTGGCCGACTAATGCCCATCACCTTGACCAGTACAGACAGAGAGAGGCACATTCAAGACGCTCAGTCTCGCACCTATACCTTTTTGTCTGAAATTACCAATTTAACCTCAGAACTAATCGGACAGAACGTGTCCTTAATAAAGCTGAAACCAAACTGATTCAAGGCTACGTTCGTCATCTATCCGATTCACAGATCAAAAACTCAAAAGAGAGAGAGGAGAAAGAAAAAAAGGGGTAAATAGTTTTTCTCTTTTGGTGTTTGATCGATTTGATTGATCAGATCATTCCATTCAATTGATTCGTCGGAGCTATAATTATATAAGTATGAGTAGCGGAGATCTCTTAAACATTCAGCCAACAGAGCTCAAATTTCCATGTAAGCTTCTTTTGATTTCTTTTTGGCGATTTTTTTGATTTTGTTGATTGTTTGCCCTAGATTACTGTATTTGGTTTGATTTAATGCGTTTCTGATTTGTTTGTTTTGTGATTATAGTTGAATTGAAAAAGCAGAGTTCATGTTCTTTGCAATTAACGAACAAAACCAATGAATATGTTGCTTTCAAGGTGATTTAATCTCTGACTTCTCCTTCTGTTTTCATCGTCTTTCTTTGTTTTTTTCTCCTAATTTGTTCTTCTTGTTGTTGATGGTATGATTTGAAGGTTAAAACGACGAATCCGAAGAAATACTGTGTTCGTCCAAACACAGGAATTGTATTACCTGGAGCAACATGCGACGTTACAGGTGACTATTCATTGATTCATTGATTTTACAGATCTATTGTTGTTTTTAGAGGTTGAGTTTTGATTTTTGTTTTTTTTTGGGTTTAGTAACGATGCAAGCACAGAAGGAAGCTCCACAGGATATGCAATGCAAAGACAAGTTCCTTCTACAGAGTGTTACAGCACCAAACGGTGCAACAGGGAAAGACATTACACCTGAAATGGTAAATATTTTGTGTTTGATTTTTGTGGAGGAGTTTGGAGTGATTTGATTCTGGTTTTGATGTTTTTTGTTTTTGTTTTTGTAGTTTAACAAAGAAAGTGGAAAGGTTGTTGAGGAATTCAAACTGAGGGTGATTTATATTCCAGCTAATCCACCTTCACCGGTACCTGAAGGATCTGAGGAAGGATCTTCTCCTAGGGCTTCTGGTGTGGAGAATGGGAATCCAGGAACTTCTTTGTTTGATGCTGTAAGTAATTCAGTAATTATGTTATGTTAAAATTTCACTAGTTATAACTTGTAACTTATTGAGCCAATATATGTAATTTGCTAGCTGCATGTTTCTCTTCCCATCTTCAATGGGAATTTGACTTTATAACAATTGCATAGGATAGTGTGCTTTTGAAAAAGTTCTCTTTGAAACACCGTTTGCAGTTTAGGTTGTTATACTTTCTTAGTTACCATTGGCATTGTTAATTCATTGGATTAAACACTTAGGATGAAACAAAGAAGTCCCTTGACAAAACAGAATAAGAATCAGGGAACTTCTTTGTTTGATGCTGTAAGTAATTCACTTCTTATGCTATTAGTTATAACTTATTGTACGAATCTATGTCATCTGCTCTTGTTTATCAAAAATAAATGTCATTTGCTAGTTGCATGTTTCTCTTCCCATTCTCAATGAGAATTTGATTCTATAATGTTTGGATAAGATATCATGCCCTTGAAAAAGTTCCCTCTGATACTTCGTTTGCGATTTAAGGTGTTTACTTGTATAGGTGCCGTTGGCATTGTTGATTCATTGGCTTAAACACTTAGGATCCCAGTAATTTATGTCTATTCTACTTGCATGTTGCTCTCTCAAATTGCAATTACCAGTTTTATAAAATTGTAAAAAACTGTTGCCAATATTAAAAAGTGTATTTTCATGGAACTCGGCTGTGTTTGAACTTCTCAGGTATCAAGATCTCTAGAGGAGCCAAAGGAGAAATCAGAGGTAAAAGTTTCTCTTTTAAAACCAAATTTTGCCCATTGATGATCGTCTATAGAACTAGATGAAAATGCTTTTAGGTTTGAAGTTGGTAAATCTTCTTTTTCGCACCAGTCTGTTGCTTAAACCAGCTCTATATCTAGATATCTGCTTTTGCCTTCTGCCTGAACGCAGGTTACTAGTTTGTTACTTTGTTTTGGGTTGAAAATTTCACCGAATCATTTTTTTTAGAATATCCTAAAACTAGTGCAAATTTGTGAACCCCCTAAAGACTGGGGTGCTCATTCCCCACATTCTTATTGGTTTATTCACTTGACTTGTGTTTTTCTTTATTGTATTTTTGATTTCTATATGCATTGAAGACATTAGAACTCAATAGCAACATGATGGTTTTTAGGAGAGAAAAAAACTAGTCGAGTAAAACAACCTACAGGTGAATAGGGGCAGTTAAAATCGAATTAGATGCGTATTATATAATAAACAAAGTACAAGCAAATTAAAATGCTAATGGTGCTGTCCTGGAAAGATATGCCTTTCACTTCTGTTTCTCTCATGGATAGAAGGGGGAGGTCTGAGGGAAGTATTTTAGGGAATGATTTGATGGCCTTGGCAAGAAAGAAGTACCTGTATCGCAAATTGGATCATCCTAGTCAAGGATGAGATCTACAAACCCTTTGGAGGCAGAATAATAAAATTATAGACCCCCAAGATGATGTACGTCAATGTGCTTGCCTGACCCTCTCTTGCTCAGATTACCCGAAGCTTGCTTCCTCTAGTAGCTCAATCAATTGAGGGACAGATATCACAGCTTATGTAGATGTTTGTCCAAATGTCTCCTGGAGTTCTATCAAGCATTGCGAGGAAGAAATGAATCTCTGTAACCATTCTGCAAATCTGTCCAAGAAAAAAAAGCCACTTTTGTTGGGACATATTTTATTACTACTTCTCGATGGTTTTAAAAGGAAAACGAAGAAAGAAGGTGATGGGGATAGTTTTTAGTTACAAATAAAGATTTTAAAACGAGTGTTG
This sequence comes from Papaver armeniacum, assembly GCA_023531295.1. Lineage (NCBI taxonomy): Eukaryota > Viridiplantae > Streptophyta > Magnoliopsida > Ranunculales > Papaveraceae > Papaver > Papaver armeniacum. Next base: position 11,114 of record JAJJWW010000507.1, read on the forward strand.
TGACTTGGGAGTGGATATATGGGATTTAGCAAAGATGTACAGCTAAGTAATTGTTGATGATACATTCAATATGAGTAAAAAGAACTTTGCTGGAAGTAGAAGCATGTAGAATTGAGGAGCATTATACCAGCTATAAGCATCTGGTCAATACTTTTGGCTTTAGCCCCTCTAGACTTGTTGAGAAATCTGGCAATTTGACTATTTCATTGCATGTTTCAAGTGACACATTTGGAAATGCAACTGCAGCTGTTAATGTCTGATCCTATTACACATTTGGACGTTTCTATACCCAGGCTGAGAGCCACATTTGAACTGTTTACCTGCATGGAAGTTCCTTCTTTTAGAATATAGTCATTGCAATTTGTTTATGTTACTAGCAAATTTCTGTATTCTCATTATGTATTCCAAGCCAACTTTGTTGTAGGATTTCTTTAGATCAGATGCCCTTAGGGAAACACTGGAGGTTCTTTTGTGGTTAATTGATTAAGTAGCTCCTTTGATATGATAAAATGCTTCAGTGTTTATACCGTCAATTCATAGTGTAAGCTTCATTTGGGCAGTTGAGCTCGACCCAGGCTTCACCTAGTTCTGAAAAAGTTATGCTGTTTGTTTTTATTACATTTTCTCAAGATATATGTTAGCTGCATGACTAAGTGGTGGACTGTTTATATTCAACAGGCATGGTCGATGGTTTCCAAGTTGACTGAGGAGAAGAATTCTGCTGTTCAACAAAATCAAAAGCTTCGCCAAGAACTGGTATGGCTATTTCATTCAGTATTCGTAAATCTCAGTCCTTAATTTTTCTTCTTACGGTGTTGTTTCCTATTGTTTTTTTTTTTAGTAATCTGCTTTGAATGATGTTTCTATTATTTATGATTGCCTGATAGTATATATCTCCCGTATGAATTTAAGGACATATTAACACCTAACTGTAAGGTAGCATAAATCTGTGATGCACTGTGTAAACCATATGCATTCTACTGGGTCAGGCACATTAGTTGCTATAAAGGATGCTATATGAAAACGACTGCAGACAGTACAAGATGGTTTGCTTGTAGTGTTGGGTGGACGTAGAATCGAATAGTAGACGAATTATTACTTACAACACATAATTCATGAACTAAGTGATTTTCATTATTTTGGATTGGTCTGGCTTTGTAGACTGTCTTATCCCTTTTAGGATATTATTTTCTTCGAAAATGAGATATCATTCTCTGTTTGTGGCCCTTTTGACTATTGTATCTAGTATCATTCTCATTACATTACTACTTGGTGGTTAGCTGGTGTGGAATTTGGTTTGATTACAACCTTTTTCAAGTTTTTTATTTCTTACGTTTTTTTTTTTGTTTAGTTAATTGCAATGCTTGTATGCAAGGTGTATCCTAATGACGCTATTGTGTTAAACAGGAATTAATGAGAAAAGAAATTAGCAAAAACCGTTCTGGTGGCGTTTCTTTCCTGTTTGTGGTGGTGGTTGGTCTCCTCGGACTATTAGTTGGATTCCTTGTGAAGAAGTCATAAGAATGCTGGTACCATATATTGTAAGAAGCGTGATGTCGGCCTCTCATCTCTAGAAACCATTGTGTCAGACGCATCTATTTGTGTTATTTGATTTTATTAAAACAATTTTAAATAGGTGAGACAACCTTCTCTGCGTTTTTGTATAAAAATTTGGTAATCTTTCGTTACGTATTACCGCCTTTAGGGTTTTAATACACCATATGAAAGAATGAAGTTTCTTTCTTTTCATTTTCTTTTTTGTGATCAAACCGACTAACTGTCAATTAACATGACTGAACTCCTTCACTAAACCCTTTTTTAGAATTGCTATCTATGACTTCATTTTCGTGAATAACTTAACTGCTATAACTACATTCCATCAAATCGTTTTTAATATATCACCTGAACAAACTGCCGATATGTCTGGGTTTGTCAGCTCAGCTCCTTCATATTAACTAGGAGGGACCAATTATTAAATATGAAGGTGTTCAAGAAAGCATTATCTACACCTCCGGCTCCACCTCCTGTTGGAGATGCTCTTACTTGGAAAAATATTCATGGCAATTGATCTTGATTTGGGATTTTGGATTTGGATCTCTCAAAGACGAGTAAGTACAAGTATTACTGTATAAGTTGCGAAATTGCTACATCTTCTTTTTTACTAGCATTTATTTAGTGAATTTGTACACATATACCATAAACATTTTACTGACTTGCATCATAAAAAAACGAAGAAACAACAACAGATCAAACCAAAACCCAAAAATTAATCTATTTGTTTGTCATGCACTGCATGACAACATGCTGGAGCTTCTTCTGCTTCTAGCTATTCTAATGACCGGATGACTCAACTTCTTCGAGCTCGATTCCTTCCGCTGCAAATCTAGCCTCTTTATAAACATACCACTTTGCAGCAATCATATAAACCCCAAAGTTAAGAATGCTTAGCCCAGCTAATAACCAGTAAAAGTCATATAGCTTCCCTTGGTTTATATTGTCGGCCAACCACGGATGCGTGTCGCCAGTAATCATGTGGACGATCGAAACCAAGAGAGAACTGAGAAAGAAACCCAGTGCAAGTGTGCTCAGAAACAAACCGGTGCTCATAGTTTTCATCCCCTTTGGACACTCTCTTAGGAAGAAATCGAGTTGCCCTGTATAGGTAAAAGCCTCGCCAGCACCAACTATTAAGAACTGTGGGATCAACCAAAATACAGTTAACGGTATAGTGGCATTCGGATCATTGGCTAACCCGTTTGTTCGTGCTGCATTTAACCGCTTTATTTCCGTTAGAGCAGCCACTCCCATAGCAATTACGGAAAGCACTAGGCCTACACCGATACGCTGTAATGGGGATAGACCATGCTTGTTTTTTAGCACTTTCCGGCAAATCGGAGCAATCAACCGGTCGTAAATTGGGACCGTCAGCAGAATGCTAGCTACAAAAAAAACCGTTAGCGAACCACTAGGAATCAGGAAATTTCCGAGTTTCCGGTCCATGGTAGTTGCCTGGGACACAGAGAACGTTGTCATCTGAGCATACACCGTCCAAAACATTATTGTCGTTGCCCATATCGGTAACATCCGCACCACCATTTTCACCTCTTCGACGTCCGTTAGAGTCGATAAACACCACTTATTTTCAATGTGCTGTTTATTTTGCTCTACATCACTGTCCTTGATTGCCGCCTTATCGAGAAAACTGCACATACAAGTACACAAAAACTATTAATACAAATTACAATTGATTTACGGCACGGAGATCTAAAATCATGTGCATTACTCAAACAAAGTGAGACAAATTATAAATGTCAATTGGGTCGGTTTGGACGTGATCCAGGGATTCAACATAGACGTTTGTGGTCCATGAAAGAAGTAGATATGACTAAATTAATGTCTACGTCGCCTAGCTAAGATTAGATCGATCACATCCACAACAGTGAGGCGGGCGCTGCTTTATATTTTAAGCTTTTTCTCTGGTCCAAGAGAATCATAAGCCTAGTGTGACCTCATCAGAGAAAGTGAATCATATGATCAGTCTGAGAATCTCTACATATATACTTTTGCTGATGAATGTGACAGAAGAACGAACACAGAGACGACTCAGTAGTAACTCAGCTAAGCTGGTCATGCCCATACTGAATTAACTCGTGAATCATCTTTGGATTTCGTCACTGTCTCACTCTCTTTAAACACCTTCCTTCCTTCCTACCTACCAATATTAATGTATATACTAGCTAGTTGTGTGACATCATCGTCAATCATACTTCAAAATTATTAATAAAAATTGATACGAAAAGAACACGAGCCACTTGCTCCCGGGTGGGTCGCGTGGCGTGTTTTCGACCGCTAAATAGAAAGATTTTTTCCGATCATATTCAGATAGATAAGGTGATTAGGGTGCTCATCCAGAAACGTGCACCCTATCAAGACTCGATTAATGGTATTTTTTACTCATATTCAGTCATACAGATTTTCAGCTCATATTTATTACTCATGTTCAGTTTGACAGATTTTCAGCTCCTATACGACTAAAGCGTTTATGCTGGAGAGTGCACCCTACCGGGACTCAATTATAAGATATAATGAGATAAAAGACATAAATTTCTCACCAGCTAAAACCAATCTATTACTCAATAAATACGAATACTTTAAATCATAACCCGTCCCTTTATCAATAATTTGCATTGGAGGACTGGGAGGTGGAATCTAAATGTTTCTATGATCATCAACTCTGGATTATTATGAGTTAGCTTACCAATGCAAAATTTGAATTTTGTTTTATGCACTTTTTGGAAATATACTAAATAACTTTATCTTTGGATTCCGAAATGAATAATTACGTACCGGAATTGTTTGCTATGAGGTAGTTTTTGCTTCTGGGTTTTCTTTTTTCCGTCGTCTTGTACTTGGTCGTCGAGGTTGAAAAGAAGTGACGAATCTGACGGTAACTCTAAATGACGTTTCCTCCATGCAGCAACAAAAACCGTCGCTATTTGTGTCAACGGACTACCTACGAGGTTTTTGAAACGGTATTTCCTTGTCCCTGATAAGAAAATAACGAGGCCTAAAAGGATAGTCGTCGCACAGATACCGTAACCCCATTGTCTTCCGACGTTGTCTTGGATGTAAACGAGTACCGTGACGGCCAGTAATGCTCCAAGACTTATGAAGAAGAAAAACCAGTTGAAAAACGCCGACATCTGAGACTTTTCCTTTTTATCGGATTCGTCGAACTGATCGGAACCAAAACCAGATACACTCGATTTTAAACCGCCGGTTCCTAGTGCAGTTAAGTAAAGTGCCATGTAAAGAACCGTGAGCTGAGTACTGGTTGCTGGAATACATTCTGACGAGCCGACTACGGCGCACTTCGGTGGTCGAAGGCTTGGAATTACGGTAGATATTGTCAATATCGTCACACCCTGTAATCGGAAAAATTACATACGGTTAAAACTATGAAATGAATAAAGTATAAACCGAGAATAATTTAATGGAAATAATTGTTCTCGAACATTAAAGACGATGATACCGATCACATTCAACAAGATCATGTAACTGGATCCAGCAGGGACATTTATTCTTGGAATTATTTTTTTATAATATATATTTCAACGGAAAATCTAATCGCACTAAGTCGAGTTTTGTCGAACCTTAATTAAATAAAATTATTTCATGATTATTATTTTATTGTATATCAGGCAAGTATATTACCATGGCTTGAACAGTGGCAAAGATGGCTATGGTGAGATATCTGCACATGATCAACAAAAAAGAATCAGAAAAAACAAAAATCATCAAGATTGTAAAAAGAATCTACACTGGTTATAGTATATACTGACCGTCCGAGAAATGTATCGGCGATGAATCCACCGAGCAAACATAGCATGAACGACGTCCCTAAAAAGTTCGTTACTGTATTAGCTGAAGTTGCATTTCCCAGATGCATCACTCCAGTCAAATACGTAACCAAATTCACGGCGATCCCTAGCGTTGTTAATCTCTCGTTAAATTCCACTCCTGCAAAAAAATAAAAAAGAACATTATTTATCATAAGTTGCGATCACAGTTCACTTATATTATGATGACTATATATATATACAGTGATGAACATTACAGGAGAGACGAACCTAAGATCATGGCAGCACTAAGCCATCCTCCAGATCTCGACCTATCAGAAGGTCTACCTTTGTAATCCCAAGCATCTGAAAGAGTAGTATTGGTACTCTTTGTTTCATCAGTGGAAGCCATTTTTGTTTGCAGTTAAGAGTACTTAACGTGCAAATATGAAGAGATGGAGAGGAGGAGTTTGTGTCCGGGAATATGAGGGGTTGAGATTGGCCATTTTATAGGTGTAAGCTGTGAGAGTGTAGCGTGGACTGGATCACGGATGTCATGAACAGTGGCAAAGCTAAAATAATTGAATAAACAAATGAGTTCCCAATTTCCAGAAATTAAAATAAAAATAAATTAGAATTTGTTTTGATATTATCATGTTTGCTACATCCATAATTAATATTGTGGTGTCACCTCCCCTAGATGAATTAACTTGGCATTTGGAGACTAAATTAGAATAACTAGATTTTGTGCCCGTGCTACGCCCGGGTAGCTCCGCTATGGTATTATGTATGAAAATCTTAAACCACTCTGAACATTGCACCAAGTAGGTGCAACACCGCAAACAATGAGAATATAGGTGATCTACCGACACTGCTTTAACCATAACCAAGCTCAAATTTAACATAATAAAACCATATGTTGGATATTGCGGAGTTGGTATTTAGCTTCCAGATCAAAATTTATCGGATATAGTTTCCTGGCTGAAAAATTCCTGTATCCAAAAGATTTGTCATTGAGGTGCACTTCGAATATGAATGACCTTCCCAGTGTATCCAATATTTCGGGAACATTCTCTGCCATATTTTCCTGTTTTTGCAATGTAACTGTTAGATTTATTTAGTATATGCGATCTATTTAAAACCTAAGAAATAACGTATTTCATACCTTTATGTCAATGCTGCTGATCTCCATGAGTTTTGCTACTCCTACATTATCAAGTAGTGGTTCTGCAGCTGGGCCCGAAACTATCATTGCAGCTGGTGTGTTATTGTCTATCACTATGAGCTGCAATTTGTACCGTGCAACGGGATTTCTCACTCTTTTCTCGCAACTTTGGCACCATGGAATTCCATCTTCCATGAGGTGTGCCTTGGTACATCTTGGACATGCCATGTAAAACCAAGTCGATCGTTCTACAATACCGATCACTGTTGTCTTGATCGTGAAAGTTGTTCTCTGTCATGATTATATATTAATGGTTAGGATATTTTTTTTAATAGATAAACACTTTCTCTTGAAATTATGTATATGTGTTACATTGTTTGTTGTATTCTGTAGAAGTTGAAGTCCTTCCATCACAGTGATTCTGTTTCCGAAAAGTAATTCTTCTATCGCAGTTGCAGGCTCCATTTCCTTTTCTTTGTTATCAATAACAACCACTTGAGTTGAATCGCAAACTGTTTTATCCTCTGGGTTAGTAATGATATTAGGTTTAACACTTTTTGTAATTGTATCTATATTCACATAAACTTACTTTGATTTCATTTCTTGAACTTGTTGTATGTCCAGATCCACATATACGGTGGTCGCCTTTGATATCTTGAAGTAATAGTTATCTAAGAAAATTTGTACGTTAGCATAGGAGGTATCATAATTTTATAATTTTGTTTACATGTTCTGGTTTTGATTACTTGAAAACTTGTTCACTGTTAGACCGGTTACTATCACTATCACATTCTGACCTTCAGTTATTGCCTTTGCATTATGTATTGGGTTTGCCGCGTCTCCCCACAAAGCTATTGTCATACTTGCTCCCCTTTCATTTTCTATTGTGATGTCAGTTTTCAGGGCATCTACATCTGACTTTTTCGAATTATCTCTGGTCCTTTTACCTTCCTTAGTTTTCCTATGACATCTGCCAGAAAAACATAACATGCCTAATTAATTTAATATACAGGTTATGATCTCACAAAAATGGGTACCTATGTATAATAATGTTACCTGCAGTGTAGGTTGTATCCCCACATCTTTTCTGTAACTGATCCATGTCATTTAGGTCAATGAAGCTGAATCTGTAGGTTGGGATGTCTTCGGTCTGTTCAGTCTCCACTTTCACATTTGTGAAAGCGTTGAAATTTAGCCTCATATTTGAAGGCAGTGGTCTATAACCTTTTGCTGATGCAATGAGATCGAAAAACTTTAGCGATATCACGTTCGCTCTATGAGTTTGTCTTTTGTGCATGTAAAACTGGGCTGGTGTGAGCTCGCATAGGATTTGCTCTCCCTGATAAATATTGAAATGTTAATATGATATTCTCATCTAACATAGAAGTACTTAAACAGTAAATATAATCGGGCCAAACATGATTTCAAGGATTTGTTCCATACTAATAAAGTTAATAAAATGTATGCTTTGATTGTTGTAATTGCTATCAAATAAATCAGATTTCTAAATTGGATAGGCAATCAAATAAATCCGATTTCTAAACGGGATAGGCAGATTATGACTATGAAAATACATTCTAAAAAACTTATAGTTCGATCCATTAAAATCATGTAATAATGGTAAAGCTTTCATGTATGTATATCCTTTTCTTCCCATGCACGCATGATCCTCAGTTTTCCGGAGATTTTAATATGTCATGGAGCCATGTGACATAAATCCGGAAGGTGCTGGATAGTTGGAAATTTTCCTGTATAATTACATGATATTTAATCTCAACGTTGTTTTAAAGTATATATGATATTACATGGAATGAAAGTTTATTAATATGAATAGATATTACTCTTTTTTGGATTCTTTGCATCTTTTGATTGTGTATCCTCATTTGAACTGACATCTCCTTAATAAAACAAAAACAACAGTGCCAAGTATAGCAATATATGGAACATTAACAGATAAATGTATATGAACTTACTTTTGTTGTTGTTGTCATGTTTTGACGGTGTGATTGGCATTAGCTTTGATGATTCACTTTCATTAACCATTGGAAATTATGTATGTGTAATAAGTATAACACAGAAGTTAATTAGCTTTGATAAAGAAAAGTAATAAGTACCATAGTAATGTAACAAACAGATCCATAGGAATAACATGCATAATTCAGTTTTTTTGGAACAAAGTACTAAAGATATATAGGAACATGGTATTTTTGGAGTTTTGATATGTATTTGAACTCACTTGAGATATCTTTGTTTTTTCCCTTGTCTGTTTCAGTTGGTTCATCAGGTAGCTCTGGAATTTTTTGTTTTGTTAATTTGTTTTCTTATATAAGAAATTAAATGAGATAGTGATAGGGTTAAGTCAAAGATATCATACCTTTTGTTTTCTTCTTTGAACCTATTCCTTTGTCTCTTGCCGTTGCTGCTGTATCAAGAGTTCTATGAAGCTTTACGGATGTATATATACGTATGTGGAATTAGGGTTTTATCTCTTTTAGTTTTCTTGGTCATCAATCTAACTAAAATAGGTAGATTTTTATTTTACCACCTAGATTTGTATTCATCTAAAATTAGTTAGGAAAATCTATGTTTATCAAGAACATTTATAATACGTATATAATACGTTTCCATACTTATGATATTATTTGAAGTATTTCTTAAAAGTCACGGGATTGTTTAACTAATTTATCCAGATTCGTATCTATGTTAAATTGAATGTGAATCAAAATGATTTGCTTAGATTTATTGGAATTTAATCTAAGTGATTTGTTTACGATTAATGCAAATCTATTTTTTTTTAAACAAAATCTATTTTGACTTGCTTAGGATGAATTTAACTAAAATAGTTATATTCTTATATTATCAGTTAGATTTGTTTTTTCAGTAGGTTTGCATCAGATGTACAATGATGTACCAGGTGTACAATAGGTTTGGGTTGTCAGGAAAGTCACCAGGTGTACAATGATGTAGTTGTGCTAAGTCACCAGAATCATATGTAATTGTGCTAGGTTTGGCAGTCCTCTTTTCCTTGGTTTGCCAAGGAAGTGCTAAACAAAATTTTTAATTTTTAAAGTTGTTGCCCAGTGCATTTGATTTCAAAAAGAGAATTAAGACTTGCTGTTTTACGTCATTTCAAGTTCTTTGATTTTAATGCCTTCCTCTTTGAAGGTTCAATCAATTGGTAAGCTCTCTTATTTAGAGAACTATTCAAACCCGGTGGTGTATTCGAAATATCTTCAGTTTAATACTTTTTGATTTACATGAATAATATCCGTCTATCTTCAAATTAACCACATGCTATGTTAGTTTGTCTGCGTAGGTAGGGTCAGGGTTTTCTTGTCTGCGCAAGATGATATCAGGGTTTGCATGTATATACTTTTAAAGTAGACAAATTAATGTAGCACAACTCAGAATTAATGAAACTAATTAAACTTCTTTAAAGAACATACTTAAAAAATAATGTAGCACAACTCAGAATGCTAAACAAAGAAAACAATCAAGGTCCTTGAGAGAAAATACTAAAGAAAATACTAAGAATGATAAAAAAAAATCCTAATTATCATCGTCTGATATGATCACCACTTCAGGATGCTTGGTTTCTTCCGATTCACTATCAGATATCAGGATTAGCTTCCTGCGACATTTTTTCTTGGAAGGTGTCTCCGGAGAAATTACATTGGAGTCGGTAGAGGTTTCATCCGAGTCACTATCGGTATCAGATAAGACTTGTCTTCGCTTTGATATCTTATGAAGAGTAACCTGTAAATACAACTTGTTAGAAGCATTACCTTTTTAAGGAACTGTTTGTATTCGCATTAGTATCTGATGTGATGTGAGGTTTTGGGGTATTCACCTTGACAATTTCTTCCACACCAAAACATTTAGCCCCCCATGTTAGCTTAGTCACCTCAAGATTAAAGATACATTCGTATCCTGTAATCTTCTTAGCTATTCTGAGTCTTAAGTCGCGTTGTTTTTCTTTATTTTTTTCGTCTATGCATTCTCTGATCTCATTCAGCTGGATAGCAGTTAGTTGTTCAGCTGTTTTTCCATGCACAACAAATATTGCTTCATCATTTTCGTCTTTCACCCTAAGCTTTAATAACAACCTGCAAGTATTTCTTTTTTTAGTTTATTTTTTCAAACCATACAAAGTTTTTTTCAGTTTTTTTCAAGCCATATTGTATTAAGTAGTTCTATGTGCTTTAATATTTACTTACATGGTCTATGGGTACTTGACTTCCTCTTCGCAGTTGTAGCACCACCGTGTGTTGTCCAGTATTGCATGCCTTCCTTTGCATTTCTGGCAAGCCGAATAGTACCACTCTGATGATTTCTTGATGCCTTTGATTGTAGCTTTGCATCTGACCGAGTAACGCTGTTTAGAAAACAAAAAATAAAAAACATTAGTTTATGACATATTTACTTATACATATGCAATAAATAAATATCCAATGAACTTACGTTTTTTTTTGTTTTCGATATTTTTCTTCTCTAGAAGCCTAGAGGCTTCAAGCATGTTTTTTTTTTCCAAGATTGATTAGATTTGACATCTTTCCTTCTCTTCACGGAATTTGTATTTCGTGCTTTTTTAATCTCATAGTTTCCAGTTTATATAACTTTCAGTTTTTAGGTCTTTTCTTTTTAGCCACGACAAAATCTTTTAGATTTCGATTTAGATTTCTTTAGATTGGATACTATTGGATAATTATGGTCACCAAATCTGTTAAATATAGTATAACTATATTTAGATTTTCTTAGATTCAATTAACTGATTTATTAAGATTCGTACGTCCATGAAAGTGCCTGTTTTGATGTGGTTGCTAAGTCTTTAAGATGGGCATTATATAACATTGGTTGTAACAATGGTGGTAATAAAGAACATTCTTTGGTGATGAACTGTACTTATTTAGAAGTTACAAAGCTGATGTTGATAACATGGAGTCATAGATATGTGTCATATATATATGTACATGAATTTTGTTTTGCTTATTCAGGAATTTTGTTGATGGTAGAGGAATTTTGTAGATGGTATATGTACAAAATCTATACATCTGCACTGCTTGTATGCGTTAAGTATTTGAAAACTTTGGTTTTATTTGAAATGATGGATCGCAGATTCCATCGTTTTTGGTTCGTAAACCTTGGTTTTATTTGTATGTTGTAAAGTATTTGAACGATTATTCATAAAGGTTTATATGTTTTGAGTTCAAATTATCTTTTCCAGTTTCATAGTTGCTTCCATGTATTGGGAGATTTTTTAAAATTCGAAAGACTTCAAATTTCGTATTAGAAATTGTTGAAATAAGAGACCAACAAAACTAATGAGCAAATACCTTAACAACTAAGTAAGCAAAATTCAGAAACCAAACCAACCGAATCTATTTCTAAGAAAAATTTAAATAAGTACCTCATAGTCACTTCATATAACCATTTGGTGAGTCATTAGATTTGGAGAATAATACGGTCAATAGATCTGGAATTGTCAGGAATGTGCTGATGCACAGTAGTCTTGGTATAAACATCTGGTAAGTCATTGTTCTTGATGATGGTAATCTTTGTTTTTGATGCTCCCTTGCCTGTATTTTAAATGCCAATGTATGTGAGATTGTTATTATCATCAAACGCTCCTGACTTGAAGTAGAATCCGGCATTGTGTAAGCTTTGTCCCCTGCTTCTGTCCATGTGCATTGCAATCGATATTTTTACTGGAAATTGACATCTAGTAAGTGGTATTGCATCCGTTGATTTCATCACATGCTTACCTATTGCTACTTCTTTCCCGACTGCAACTCCAGTTAGCACTTCAGCGACAATTTCATGTTCTAGTAGTTGTGTTATGATTAACCTTGTGACAGTAATGATGCATTTTCTCTCGTACATGCATTTCAAGAGAGTAATTGGTAATCCAATTTTCAGTCGCAGCTCATGTTTCGGCATGTATGCAATTTCAACCTTGTTCAGAAATTCTGTAGGATACAACTGCTTTGCCTCGGTGTAATTCTCAGTAGCAAAAGATATATAATCCTTACTTAGATACTAACCTTCTTCTCCTGGAAAAAGGGATGTCATGCGCCTATTTATTTCATTGATATGATCATCCTGAACATCCATAATAGCTGTATGGGCGACATACTCTTTGCTGAACTTATTTCTTAGGTAATCTGAATATGAAGCTGCGATTACTGCATTGAGAAACTCATTTTCAGTTGAGAAAAAAATAATAGAACTTTGTTCAATTAGTAACCACCGCTTGGTTTTCTCCATTAATGGTATGTAAAACATCCCTGACAAATAAGTTTTCCGCCATACCTGTGGTCAAACAAACAGCAAGTAACATTAAATACATATCATGTGAGACGTTATTATATGCCATTAACATGATTCAATGAGAGATAACTACTCACCGTATGCTGCACAATACTAGAAGGAACTTTTGCATATGATTCCTAAGCTTATATTTCATATTTATATAGTCTTTTCAAGCTAGATAGGTTAAGTTAACCCTAACGTGTAGTCCAAGTTTTGTGACAACCAAAATTTTGTTACCAAAATTGGATAACCATAAAAGACCAAAGAATAAACATATTTAGATTATCACAAATCTATTTTGATTAATAGAATCTGTAGTTATCATATTTTTTTAGTTTTTTTTGACAAAAATTCTATATTTGGTGTTTATATTTTGGGTGTATCCTTGTGGTTTGAGTACTAATAATGCAGTTTTTAGATTGTTAAATGGCTTAGATTTCAGATTTTTAAACCTGGTGAGATTGGGGTATACTCAAACTAATTGGGGTATACCCAATAAGACAAAATCTGGTCATTATGAAGTAAAACCAAGCCACCCCTTAACCTTATTTTTTCTAAATGGCTAATATGCCCTTAGTTGATTAATACTAAAATTCTGATTAGGTTAATTAATTGAGTTTAGATTAAAATTTTGAAATTATGAATTCAGTAGATTAACCTTTTGATCCGTCGTATGAGTTCGATTCGATCTAAAAATTTTGGTTTTGAAAATGCATAGAGCCGGCAAGGTCGTGGTATGAATAATCTTCCGACCAAACATACGCCGGAAGGTTCAACTTTGAATAAGATGCCGATCGCTTTTCCGCCGGAAGGTTCAACTTTGAATAAGCCGCCGACCATATATCCGCCGGAATGGTCCTCGGATGAAGAACACGCCGACTATCTTGGGCAAGCAATCTTGCGGCCGGCATGTAAATATTTCCTACCCTTAGGCTATATTAATCTCGGCATGAAAAACAAATACAACCTTGCCTACCGACATAATATGGAAGATGTAATTTACTTTATTCATTCAATTTTGGTTACTACATTGATTGAAACATAAAACCTAATCCTTGTCGACGGAAAAACGAATGCACTTAGCATGTGCATCAAGCCTTTGAACCCCTAGGCGACCCTAGTGGACGAGTTATAGTCTCGCGAGGTTTACATAGATCTACCCACAAAACCTACACTAAAACTTCTAAAGCCATCAATCTTCCTCCTCCGAAGACGATACACCCTCCATCATCTCAGGGGCATACTCCGGGATTTTGGATTCCATGAATTGATAGCTTGCATCGAATGCGAATGCTTCCCCCTTTTCCTCCAAGTAGCGCTTTGGCGACTTGGTGCTACAAAAACAAAACACAAACTTACTTTGTTAGTGCGGTTTAAGTTGGAAGATCAAACAACATGGATCACGTAAAATAAACCACAAAAATACTTACAAATTGTTCAATGGACAAGTTAAAGTGGGGAGCGTTGAAAATTGGTTTTTGGATAGCTAAATATGCAAGTATCGCATTTTCAATGACTATGTGCCTATCGTGCACTTGTTGAACACTTCTTGAGTTAGGATTCCCAAACTCTTGGCTAAAAGTGTTGTGAACCCTAGCCCAAAAGGTTGTGGAATCCACCCTTACGAGGAGGCCGCCTTCGAACTCTAGTCTCCCGCATACCAAGCTTTGTGATTGCCAAATCTTCATTAGAATCAAATGAAGCCATTTCTTGTGTGTAGAGAGCTATTGGGTGAGTTAGATGGAGTGTGTGATGATATGAGCTTTGGTGATTGCCAAATCTTCATTAGAATCAAATGAAGCCATTTCTTGTGTGTAGAGAGCTATTGGGTGAGTTAGATGGAGTGTGTGATGATATGAGCTTTGGAGAGTATATGCAAATAGTTGTGTGTTGTTTTGTGGAGATAAGTAGTGCATTTATAGGATGGTGCCCAAATTTGGCCGTTATAGTGCCCAAGTACAAGTCAAACAATGCAATTGTACTTGCCAAAAATTTGAATTTTGAATACGCCGGCATGGTCGTAAATTTGCTACAATGCCGGGGTCGCAAAACGGCCGGAAATGTATGGGTTCATTAGCATGCCGGCCAAAATACCGCCGGCATTTTATTGTTTTGCTTCCTCCCGACCTTACATGATTTTAGGCATCGAAGAATGGATTTTTTTCAATATATGGCCGCAGGTCTCTATTTTCGTACACTTAGGCTACAAACACGCCTGGGCTTGGTAGGAATGGTATTACCTTGCCGGCCCCGGGTAACTACACATTTTTTGTTGAGGGCCGTTAGCCTCGACATTTCACAACCTTGCCGGCCCCGGTAACTACACATTTTTGTTGACAGGTCCGGCCTGGGCATTTCACAACCTTGCCGGCCTCGGGACAGCCGACGGTGGTAGCTTAAAAAAGCATGCCGGGCAAATATATTGACACTTTATAAACAAACCATTCATTCATCCAACATTTTTTGTCCAAAATACGAAACATGTCCCATAAACCGTAAAAAACATTTGTCCACACCATTAACTTAAACATTTGTCCACCACAACATAAAAAATGAGCTAGGAAAGAATTCATTGGCCACGACCACGAGCACGACCACGACCACGGCCCCGTTTAGGAACACTACCTTCACCACCACGACCACTGCTGCTACCTTCACCACCACGACCACCGCCGCTACCTTCACCACCAAGAGCACTACGAGTCCTCTTTTTATCGCCCTTTGTCTTGGCTTGTGCATCCTTAATAGCTTTTTCTTCCGACTTTACTTGAGCTTGAAGTTGCTTGAACAATAGATGGGCATCCTCATTGTCAACATTGCAAGCATAGTCAATGTGCTTGCTTTGCAATGTGTTCTCCTCTATCTTTCGCGCAACATAACACCCCGACAAAGGTCTTCAATCGATCCTTCTATATTCAATTAAACAATAAACAATTAATAGAATGATTTAAGTAATGCAATCAATCTTAAAATAGTAAGAGCAACTCTAAAATACTTACAAATATCTTAAGCATTGTTGTTGGGTCTTTCGATTCCATCTTCTTCTTACGAGCAGTTCTTCGCAGTCATTGGCCTAATCACGTAGGACGAGCCCAACCCAAGTACCACGCCATGTATTTCAACAGTAGCTTCATGACCGGTGGTCACCTCGTCCAAAAGACTCACATCGATGTTACGGCCCCGTCTATTGTCCCAATGTTCTTGAGTTGGCGCTGGATCGTAAGAGACGTTAATAGTTTTTTGGGAGGTGGTGCAGTCATCCCGGTTCACGGTAAAGAACGGTTCTTCATCGAAATGAGGTTCTTCTTGTACGTAACCCAATTGTCGCATTACACGATGTGGATCGTACATTGAAAATCCTTCAAACACAGTCATCAAGGGTCCATAGTATAATGCAACAACTTCATTTCTCCTTGGGATTAAACCTTGATTTCTATCCTCCCGATACGGATCAAATATCACCTCTTCCGCGTGATCAATCATCGATGGCGGCTCGGAGTTTCATAAGATTTTGCGGCATTTCCTTATCCCGAGTACCCTTAAAACCGTACCTTTGCGCTCTTGGCAAATGAACCGGAACACTTGTTATCCACTTTGACGTAAGAGTTGTCTTTGAACAAAGAAGGAAAGCGTTCATATATCCAAACCTATGCAAAAAGAAAAAAAGTTTAGTAACAACCCTTATCTTTCGAGATTTGCAAATATAAATGTTTTAAACAATAAAAGTACCTGGAAGAGACATGTGTTTCCGTTAACTTGCTTAGTGAGTGCCCTAGAAGATTTTGTCAACTCATTGTTCAAGAAGGCAACCACCGCAGCACCCCAAGAATACCCACGCATCTCATGTAAGGGATCCAATAGTTGCAAGTAACCGGCCTCGACTTGGTTTCCGGAACTCGTCGGGGAAGATACATCTGCCCGTGGTGTATAGCAAACAAGCGGCCGCGGTAGCATTGATTCGCACCGGGTGCACCATTCCTTCACTATGAAGGATTTCCCGAGTCTTCCATAGTTTGTCCCTCAACTTCTTCACATTAAACTTCTTAATTAGTCGACCATCCTTCTTGTCAAGAACATCATCCGTCCGAACTCCGACTCCAACCGAACAATTTCTTGCTCAATTCGTAAATCTTCTCGAAAGAAATGGCATTATCGAATCCCTCGGGATTTTCCATCAACCTCGAGGCCTAGAATTTGTTGAGCATCATCGGGAGTTATCGCCATCTCACCGAATGGGAATAACAGTATCGGTCTCTCCATAGAACCGCTCACGTAATGCGCAGAGATGGTAACTCTATCATGATTAATATTCGAACTTCCACCGCAGGCAATAACCCGGAGTTCCTCACAATCACTTTCACCTCATCACATTCCAAGTCAAGATTCCAAGTATGCATCACTGAACACGAAGCTTGGCGCCTCATGAGACGGATGGCATGCTTGTGATCCTAAATACCAAAAAAAAAAGAAAATGAAAAGAAATACAAACACTTGATGCAAATTTAATTAAGATAGTTACACACTTGAATAAATAACAAAGACGGATTAAGATTACTTACGATAGTATTATGGACCGTACATGCCCATGAGTGTTTGTATTTAAAAAAAAAAACAGCTCCACCATCTGTCGGGGTCCCTTTTGGAGGCTCACCTTCTTTCAGTGCAACCATCAAGTGTTTGGGAGGCACGTGAGAATCAGCCGGTTTAGTGATCACCCTCTTCTTCGTTCCAGTTGAAGTTGAAGCCGAAGCTTCGGTGGCTTGTGCAATAGCTAGAGTTTGTTCTCCATCTCCATCTCCATCTCCATCTCCTTCTTCTTCTTGTTCCTCTTCCTCTTCAACAATTTCATCTTCGATGATATTCTTACCTTTATCTCCATTACCATCATCATCATCACCATCATCATTACCTCCTCCAGCCTCAAGCATGTCTTGATCATCATCATCATTGTTCCCTCCTCCAAGAAATGGGAGTTCTTTCATCAACATCATCATCCTCACCTCTTCTACCAGGATGGAATTGATTGGTCTTCATCCTGGAGTCTCGTCCGAATCACCGGGTTCCGATGGTGGTTGATAATCATCATTCGGCACACGGATCTTTGTCGTTCCCGCCACAACGTATGCCCCTCGATGTCTTGAAGTCAAGAGTTTGTCACCAACACGAGGAGGTCTTCAAGGAGGACTAAGAGATTTCGGAGAGCTTTCTTGTTTGCCCTTTGCAACCCGAACAAGAACAATTAAGAAAAAAAAATAAGTCGGAAGGCTCAACATATATAACCATTCCGGCGGACTAAGGTCGGAAGGGTCGATATCTAAACATCAAGCCAAGCTAAACAAGGGTCTGGAGGGTTTTATCCCAATAACCCGCCGGCTTTTAACAACTATGGCTGGGTTTTCAACTACAAACGCCGGCGACGTATATAATAAAACAACACCGGCTAACATAACGCCGGCGTTGTATTATTTAGATACCATTCCGACATTTATCATTCAAGGCATCAGGAGACGCTAAAAATCTGAAATCCCGCCAAGCAAGTTTAAAATTTTTAACCAACCCGGCTTAAAAATAAAATTTTCGCCGGCAAGATTATAGGTTGAATAACATCCCGACCTCGTGATTGCAAATTACAATAACTAAACCGCCGGCATGATATTCAACCAACGAGCATCCCGTGAACACTAAATATGAAATCTTGACAGGTCGTGAAACAAACACATTGCCGGCGAAATAACTGCAAATTCAAATATTCGATTTTTCTGACCTAATTTGACATGCAAACATGAAATCGAAGTACTAGAGTGAGTTTAAGTAGGCCCTTACTTTCTTAATCGCACCATTTCTTCGTTTTGAGCGGGTTCAATCTCTCCTTCTTCAACGGTTTTTTTCTCTTTTTGTTGAACTAATTTTGCAATTTCAGTGGTTGTATTGATTGGGTTTGCGATTGGCGCCTTTCATACGAGTTCCCTTACGCTGTGGTGGTTCCATTGTTGAAGATTACTCGGAGTTTTCGAATCGACGATGTTAACGAATTAATCGACGAGTTTTGGTGGTGGTGGTGGGGAAGGAGCCGGTGTGGTTGGTTATGGAAGAGAAGAAGAGAAGAAGGAAGATGAAAATAAAAAAAAAACTGATTATGGTAATAGAATTATAAAGGTCAAGGGTAGTATTGTAACTTCAACCAAATTTGACCTCCCCCTAGTAAGGTCACATGTCCACTTAAAATTGGGTATACCCCAATTAGTTTTGGTATACCCCAATCTCGCCAGGTTTTTAAATGGCTTAGATAGCTAAA
Source organism: Papaver armeniacum (assembly GCA_023531295.1). Taxonomy (NCBI): domain Eukaryota; kingdom Viridiplantae; phylum Streptophyta; class Magnoliopsida; order Ranunculales; family Papaveraceae; genus Papaver; species Papaver armeniacum. The sequence continues at coordinate 30,222 of JAJJWW010000507.1, forward strand.
AAGTAAATAGAATCATAAACACAGTAAATATGATAATGGAATGCTAGAGTATTATTATCAAAGAATAACCTAATAAGCAAAATAATATGAAATAAACACATTTAAGAACTATCTAACCTAATAATATAAAAAACATAAAAGAATCATCATATGTCTATGTTATTATCATCCGCCCCGAAACAAAATTTGTATATTTTTGAATTGTGCTCGAACTGCCAGCTTCTTTCTTCAGTTCTAAACACCATAAGATTCTGTTTGCATGCTCGGATTCTTTCTTGATCCCAGATTTTATCCACGTTTACATGATATTCTTTACTGAGGAGTTCTTTGTACTTTAATATTTTCTGTTTTTGATTTTTTATTACCTCTCGTTATCTTGATAGATATATTCCTGATATTAATCTTCAGGTCCAAACCTTGGATATCGACTTCTTAATTCATGTTCTCTATATATTTGATATGTTACTTGTCTTGCTACGAATGAGATAATTTCTATGTCTATTTCTTTGAGTATTTTCTTTTGTAGAACAATATTTGGAAAACAATAATGGTTCACCCATTTAATGTTTCGAAAATGCTTCTTGAGTTCTTCTTCTTGATACTCTATTTTGTCTTCAAACTCCTCGTACATCAAATAAGCTTCAACCATTTTAGAGTCATAATTCAGTTTTGAGTTTGCTGAATTCTCTTCTACTGTATCTCCAGTGTCTTCCAACGCCATGAATTCATTAAACGTTATTCCATTCCAGTCTTTGGGTAATTTTTGATATTTTATAAACTTCTTCAGTTCGTGTTGCTGTGTTTTCTTGTATCTTTCCATTAACTTTATGAACTTGCAATGATCTTTGATCCATTCTTGCTTATCTGATCCATATATTTGAATAGGATTCTGCATGAACATGTACTCATAACTGTAATCCGTCTGTTGACTCATTATAAAATGTCTCATTTCCTCATGGTCATCGGAATCTTTAGGTTCTCTATAGGCTCGCCAAGGAATCCTTGTGAATGTTTTTCTTTGTTCTTCCATTTTCTGAAGATGGGTTTTCTATCGAAAGTTTTTTGATAGTGCATGTCGGCAATAAATATTATTATGGTTTATGGTTTGGTGTTTATGTCGGCATATTGCGGTAACACTAACGTGTTAATATTGATCTATTTTTTTGCCGCAATTGGATAATTATGGTAAAAAAAGTTGTTCAATTAGACGTTAATATAGATTGCCCATGGAAGATATGTTTTAGATAACCCTAGATTGTATTGTAATCAAATCTAGTACTCTCACACACAAAATATTGAACAATTTGAAGATTATACGAATAATGTAAAAATGGAATTGAAATAATAACTAATGAATTGATGATCTCAAATTTCAATAAAAATTTCAACTAAGTGATTGATGATCTTAGGCTAAAAGTATTGGAAACTGCATTCGATAAATAATATTCACTACACCCATTACATAATAGTTGACCGCTGTCGTAAGCGTCAAAAATAAATTACACTTTCTTACTACTCAAAATATAAATATAGCAAGGGCAAGAAAGGATCGATCCCACAGAGAGGTCTAGGTTGTCAAATTGTTATGGTTTCCTATATAAAACACCGTGGATTTTCTGATTTTATGTAATAAAATAAAATAAAAGCAAATATAAAAGCAAAGAAACAAATAAGCAAACAAATAAGATAGAAGAGATATTGGTTAAGGACTTCGTTTTCATTCACTAACATGCTTTTCACAATAACTAGAATTGATTTTTAATCTCAACTTTTATCAAAGACCCTAGAATACCTTGATCGCAAGAATATCCCGCAAACCTCCTCATGTCATCAACAAACACATTAAAAGATGCGAATATGAATTCTACCTAAAGGAACAACCTAACGTGTAAAAGCACTAATCAAGTTTAATTCCCTAGATGCATTAGGTTCTATGAAATCAGGCCAATCAAAGCAATTGAACGTGGAAAGCGCACTAATTCAATTTAACAAAGGTTACGATTCACATATGATCATAAGAATATATCACTACAAACCATAATCATATTATGCTACTTGTATTCAAGGAATATCACTTTTACGTATAATAAACCCTAAACTAGCAATAGATGTGATTAGAAGTTTTACCAATTTGCAACTTGACAAAACAATCAATCAATCATAAAACAATATTTCCAGAGAATTGCAAACGATAATTATGAGACAAAACTAATATATTGAATCAAAGAATCATATTATGTGAAATCCAACTATTCCATAACCAATAATAAACTTAGGTACTCATATTCAAGGAGTTCATAACAAGAAGAAAGAGAAAAGACTTCATGGTTCTAAAACCCTAGAATAAAGTAGAGAAGAGATAATATAAAAAGATAGAAGTCCTCTCTTTATATATTCCTCAATTTCCATAAAGGATACTCCTTCCAAAATTAGGTTTTGTCTTCAAGTCCATTAGTTGAAATTCACCCGGCCCACCATGGAGAGAAACCCGTGCAGAAAATATGTCCCAAAAACGCTCGCCGGAAAACTGGGATTATGGCCGGAATCCGGCCGGAAAAGTGCCCGGAAAACGGCTTCTATGTCGACGGAATATTCCGTTTAGATTCTGTTATAGATAACGGTTGACTAACGGTCCTTAATAGCTGACCGGTCAAGGGATGAGTCACCACTAGTTAGCCGAGTCGGAACCGAGTCACCTGCTAACTCATTGACGGGTCTTCAAGCCAAAGTTGTTGTAATACCTTATGTAAGTGCTTCAGCCATGATGGCCGGTCTTCACACTTTGTTCTTTACAGCCCAGATGGCTGTTTTGCATTCACTTTCTTGCAGCTTCAGCTCCACCATTCTCTTATCTGTAATTCAGTTCAAAGCCCAAGACAAAGATCCACTCCGCCAATTCCATCTCTCAATTACTACCTCAACTCGCATATTCATCCGAATTATGAACATGCTCAACCAACAAGATCTCATTCGCAATCTAACATTGCTCTTTCATACTCTCGCAAAGCACATTTCATCATCATTCCGCTTGATTCTGCGACACCAATCACCTCCAACAGCATCATTTGGCTTCACTAGAGCAAGACTTCATTCTTGTGCATTCTTCCATATGGCTCACTCATTAGCACCGTTAATCATTCTCTACGAGCATCGTCCTTAATCAGTGTCATACACACTAATACCGGACTCTTCCCAGCACTGCCATCCACCAGCACCACTTCATAGCTCAACCAGACCCAGATTACATCTCGGCTCATCCCTCACTGCAGCTCCATCTGGTTCAACCACTGTGAACTGCGAGCACCAGCCACTGCAGATCCAACTGCTCTTCTTCCATGCTCACAACAGCACCATCACCTGCAACTCCTACAACCCATTACTATCAGCTTTGTAAGCTCAACCATCACCTCCTCTCTATAGCCATCGGGACATGTATCTAATTCCACCTCGCCTCCAGCCATCTAGCTTAACACTTCATCTTCCCCGACTTGAAAAACCTCACAAACTTGAGCCACACTCTTTGTCAAGACATACCCAAATCTCTCGTTAAAACCATATAGTATTTCATTCACTTTCTCGTTGTGCTTGGTCTCATCCCGCCTGCAACTTCATCCTAGGCCAACACCAGCTCACGACATTGCTTTGGCTCTATTGCTCATCCCGACTCCTAATCGCAAACCTAGCCGTTTGACACATCACCCGCACTCATCAATTCCCAACATAGTCTGTGACAACGGCTCACTCAACCAGCTCTTCCTTCCTTGCACCGTTCATCGTAGCTCTGCAATCTTTCCCCGTAATTCAATTCCACTCAACTCCACAACTAACAAAGAAGCAGCTCAACCCAATTACTCCATCTCCTCAAAGTTTGCTCCTTCATTCCCCATAGACTCGCAATAACTTCAAGGCAACTCCAGCAGTTCACGCTCAAACTTCCACCAACACCAATTGCAGCTCCACTTCATTTCATTCCCTGGTATTATACTAATTCCAACACCAGGCAACAGTGCCATATGAAAAGTGTTCTGCACTTCAACTCCACATAACTCTTCCTCTAGCTTCCTGCACAACTGTAACGGAACCAGCACCACCAGACTCTACCAATTCAACCACTGACACCAGTCAAATTCCACTCAACAGCTTCCTCAATTCCATTACCATCAAAAGCAATACAACTCTGCACCAGATCCTTCCTTAGCTCAACCCTTCACCATTATCTTCTTTCACAACTTCAACCTCTCTGCACCACCATCACTGATTTACCCATTGAATCCGAACCAAACCCATGGAAATCATCAACCACAGATCCCATTAATTCCATTTACAGCATCGTCATCTCCCGCTACCAGATTCAATCTTGAATCAAACCCTAATTTCATCCTCTCCAACAACAATCTAACCCATTTTCTCATACAAAACTTCTCCATCAAAGAAACCCTAGTATTCGCCGCCCACTACTTCGGACTCAAATTTCATCTCGTGATTCCTTCTTAATTCCACATCTCGTGAATCTCCTCACTCATGAAGAACAACAAAGAAAGTCAGAGAAATGGAGAAGAACTGGATTTCGAATTCGATGTGTGGTTAATGAATTGGGATTGATATTGGCACCGCCACTTTGATGAGGGCTACCACAAATTGGTATGTGGCCATCGGTTTTCACGTAAGTGACAAGCATATTCTCTTTCTTGCTCAACTGTCGCTATGCTAAACCGATGCCAGTTCATTCTTCACCTCCTTGTTGCACAAGTGGTTCCAAGTATCACTCGCCAGTGAATTGATCTTTGTGCTCCTTTACGCTCCAAATGGCTAATTTCTTCTTCTTTTGCTCATAATGACTCTGTTGTACCTGATCACTCAAAAGCACACATAAGATACATAATTTACAAGAAAACTCGCAAAGAAAGCATAAATACTAGATATAAAATTAGGTGTTTTACGACACCTATCAATATTATATCTTGAATATACTTTCACCAGCATCTTCTCCGGTTAGTATCCTAGCTTCAATAACTTTCGAAGACAATCGAGTCACCAGAAGTGTGACTCTGTTGCGGACTTTGTTCGACAATCTTCGAATAGTAACTATTATCATGCCTGTTTGGATTCTAATAAGATGTTGTGGGAAATTTTCTAACTTCAAAGTGTTCAAAAATTCTGTAGCATACGGAAAAGAAGCTACATCGACTGTGTTTATGCTCGCATATTCTTGTTCTTCAGCCATAATTTACGCTTCTTTAAACCGATTGGAAATGTGTATATGGAATAAGCGTTTACGGGTAGGGAATGAATACGGGTTTGGTAAATAGAATAGCCTTTTGCTGGTACTGGTTCCTATTTCAATTAGAAAATAAGCCCTCTTTCATTTCTGAAAATGAAAATTGAGTGAACAATTGAACCTGTCGATAGGACGGGATCTGAATGAAGAATTATATGCACTCTTTTGTATAATCAGGTAGCCATTACAATATTCTAATTTACCTTATAAATGTTTTAGATTTTTTTTTTAAAATCTGTAGCATTTGTATAAATTTAAAACCTAATTTCTTTATAATCTATAACTGCTATTTTCTTTAGAATCTTATTGTAAATTCCCTACTTCGATGGAATAAGTACTTTTGATTTAATGTTATTGTTATTTCCTTATTAGATTGAAACTGTCAACAGGATTTGAGTTGGGGTGTTTAGATTAATCGATTAATGGAATCGTTGCTGTAAATGAGGAATTTGGGGGGGTTTTAGATTAATCGATTATTGGAATCGTTGCTGGAAATGAGGAATGTTGGAATTAAGAATTGGATCCATTATTTTTAATTTAATCAATTTTAGTAATGTATAATTGTTTTAGATTTTATTATAAACCTGTAGAATTGATTAAATTTTAAGCTTATAATCTAGATTTTTATCTGGAATAATCAACCTAGATTTGTCTATCATGGTTACAAATCTTTAGCATATTAGATTGGCATTATTTGTGGATAATAGATATGAAATTCTAGAAAAAGTTTTAACATATGGTTAAATAATTCAAAGGAATGATAAAAGAACATAGCTAAGTCTGAGACAAATCTAAATCTATAATATCAAGACATATTCAGGCTAGTCTAATTCCTCCATTGATTCCATTACACTGGAGCTTGCTTTCCGATAGGCATGTTCATCTCCATATGTATCTTGTTGTGATTTGTAAGCTTGCCTGATTTCAACCATCCTAGGCATCATCTCTTCATCCAAGGCTCCATCATGCTGCATTGTTTCAATGATAACCTTGGTTTTCTCTTCAATGCTGGTTGCTTTAGACCATTCTTGATAGAATTAGTCTGCTTCATTGTCTTCATCATCTATTTTCCTTTTTTTACAGGTCTTCTAATCTGGAAACTGTCTCAGTAACATATTCTGGTAGGTCTCATCCTTAGAAATGATTTTTTGTCGATGCCATTCATGCCATGTAGTGTTGTGCTCATCCTTTAGTCCCTCTGTTATCATATCCAACGATTTTTTTTTTATTTTCATCGGGTGTAGCCTCCTTAAATTGCACAGCTGGTATGTTTTTTTCCCTGTTGTTCTCCATCAGGATCTGTATTATCTTTGTTCTATTGTACCTGCATGAACAATTGAACAATTGAACTGTTATAGAGGAAAAAAGAATAACACAAATCGCAGAGACAAAAAATGATACCTTGTAGAAGAGGTTTTGTAAAATCTATATACCTAACATATGGTTTAATTGCTGCTGAATGAGATGTTTATATAAGTTTTTTTAGGGTTTATAGTATTAAAAATATACCTATTATATTTGTAGCTATCTTAAATATATAACTATTATATTTGTAGTTATCTTAAATATATACTTATCATATTTAAATCCATACTTATCATATTAAAATCCATATAATAGCAAATATATGGATTAGCTGATATGTTAATTTTCAGAATTAGTTGGGAGGAGTTATATGTTATATTTGGCAGTCTAAATCTAAACAACCATGCTTGTCTTTCCTAAGAAAACCAATATCTCATATTATGACCTTGTTAAGCAGTTTTCTGGTGTTTTATTATGAGTTTGTGATTGACAATAGTCTTTTATAAAATAGAAATCTCCAAAAGTCTTTAATAAACTGAGCTAATTTGTTATTTATACCCAAAATATTAAACAAAATCAAAAATTAAAATCCATTGACAAACCATAACCTTAAAATAACCATAAACAATGTTCAGGAAGTAAATCAGATTAAGTAACTAATTCAAGAGATTTTGAAATATCTCTTCAAACACAATATTTTGTGTATACCTGTCTGGTTCGTTCCCATTCTTGTTGGTCAATATTTTTAAGCCTTGTCTTTTAGTGGTTCTTGAAATGGCTACATAAAGTTAGCCATGGGAGAAAACAGGTTCTTCCAAGTAAACTCCCACATTTGGTAGGCTTTGCCCCTGACTTTTATTTATTGTCATGGCATAGCAAATTCTTACTGAAAATTGCCTTCTATGTAAAATAAATGGTAAACTTGTCTCAGGTGTAGTCATTAGTATTCGTGGTATGAAAACTCTATTTTCACTACCTGGGCCTGTGAGTATTTTAGCTTCAATCACTGTATCTCATAATTGGGTCACAATTAACCTTGTTCCATTGCATAGTCCATCCGTGTTGCTAAGATTCAGCAGAAGCATAATTGGTACTCCAACCTTTAGAGTTAACATGTGGCTTGCCATTCCAGATTCCTCATGCTTGTTGAGGAATTCTTTGTCGTAGAAAACAACACTTGAGTGATATTCTGATGATTCTGGTCTAATTGAATCCGCACTTAAATATGTACGCTCTTCTCCTGGCATACATGATACAATATGTGATAATGATATATATCAAGTGCAGATAGAACAATAGATTGATCTAATGAGTTAAATAGTAACATTCTTTACCTGGCACAGATGATAAGACATGCGAATTTATCTTGTGAACACATTCATTCGTGGGAGCCAGTATACTCCGTTCAACAAGGTACTCCTTATCAAGCATTTTTTTCAAAAAGTCTGGATACATGTTGTCTACCATTGTCTGAATGTGATTTTCTTTACCGTCAATCGGTAAATCTGATGGTATCTGTATCCAATCTTTGTCTTCGGATTCATCCAAGATGATTGCATGTGCTTTACCATTTTCAACATCAAGAATCCATTTTGCGAACTCCTCTATTTCATCCTTTTTTTCCTGGGATGTATCTCCGGTGGATAGTCTCATATTCTCTGTAAGTTTGAAAACAGTGAAGTATTTCCAAAATTTTGATTTGCTTATAGAAGCATTTACTATGTCTTCTCTTGTTCCTTCCTCAATAACTGGTAGAATTTGTCGGAAATCACCCCCTAACACCAGTGTTTTTTTCCCGAATAATAACTTCTTACCGTTATTCGCTTCCATCATTAAATCAACAAGATCTCTTTGAACTGCTTCAAGTGCATTCCTGTGTATCATTGTTGCTTCATCCCATATAATCAAATCTACTTTGCAAAATAACTCGGCAAGATCCGTTTTTTTAAATAGATTGCAGCACGATGTGTCATTCAGCTTCAATGAAATCTTGAACCTTGAATGAGCTGTACGACCACCTGGCAATAGCAGTGATGCTATTCCAGAAGAATCTACGGCTAGAACAATTTTACCCTGTGACCGAAGGGAAGAAATAAGGGTTCTCCAGAGGTATGTCTTACATGTTCCACCACTTCCATAGACAAAAAACAGACAACCATCATTCTGTTCAACTGATTTTGATATCTCATCAAACGCTAATGCATGTTTTGTGTTTAACCCTTCTTCAATTCCTCTGCCTCTGTCAGTAGAGTATCTTTGTCATAGTTCAGCTCTTCATGAATAAGGGTGTTTTTAGGAACGCCTAATTCAGACATGTATGGGTATGGAATATCCGAAAACTCATCCTCCCTTAAAGTTAGATTATGTTTCCAGAAAATCTTCCCAATTTCTTGCAGTGTATAGTTTTGCAAGACTTCATCCTTTAGGGTTCGCGCTGAATCCCCGTAAAGCTTTATTTGTTCATACCTGATGTCTTCTGCTAAAACATCCCAATTATCATGCCATAGTTTTTTGGGTTCTGTTACTTTGCAATTCAGCAAGATTATAACAAACAATTCACGTAACCTCTTGCCTGTATGTGTTTCTGCTGCTTCCCGAATGGCTCGGTGCCATTCACCGTCATCTTCTAACAATACTAGTGCCAAACACGCGTCTTTGAATGAAAGATGAATCGTCCCACCCAATGTTTTAATATCATTATAGATTTGGCATCCCCTTTGCACATTCAATAAAATACGCAGGTAGTATTTCTCACCTACAGTTGGATGCACATAGTAGATACGCCCAATCTTGAATCCCCTTTGCCTTACTTTCCATGTTTTTTTACCTTGGTCTCATCTCCAATGCCTAGGAAACTCTGTGTATGTCCATTTTCTTGCATCTTCATGGTCTCTATTAGCTTGCATCCATTGAATGAATTTTGATGCATCCGGATCTGCCTTGTCTAGAACATCTCTCAAATCATCGGTATCATTGTGGTAGACTAACTGTTACCCTTCGAGATGTAATGGCAACCTCTCTACGCTTGGATTGCGATAATGAATTTCAAAACCAAGTGTCCTCCATATACATTCACATCCTGATAGGTATCGACCTTCGAGATATGTATTGACCTCATCCTTACTTGTATTTTGTATTTCTTCAACAACACCATGGTTGCCTGATTTTTTGTTATTTTCTGGAAATACTGGAACAATAGCAGTTATCATGTCTTTCCATTTGTGGATGTACTTGAACAAATATTTGATAGTCATACCCCTACAGTTGCAGATCTCGACATTTATGTGTGCATCATATCTCATTATCAAGGCTAGATTATATGGCACAACCCATTTATTATCTAATCTGATTCCGTCTTTTTCAAATTCCACATCCGTCTGACGTCTCTTATAAATTACAAATCCCGTATCATCAACATATGTTTTCTTGCTATATTTCTTTAGGAATTTTTTCGTACATTTTTTCTGGCGCATACATGGAGAGTCGGGTTTTGCATGTCCGCATGGACCATGGAGCATATACTGGCAGACTGCATTGTATCCATCCTTGTTTTCCTTTGGGTTTGGAAACTCCGAGGATATAATTGAATCAATATGTGATGCGGATCTTGGCTTATCCTTTAGCTAAAGCCACAATAATATGTGTGCATGAGGTAAACCGCGTTTTTGAAATTCAACAGTATAAAGAGCTGCAATTTTAAAAAACAATGTTAGAGCTGCAATTTTAAAAAATAATGTTAGTATGTCTTCAATCATATGTAGATAATATCATGTATTTATCTTTCCTTGGTTTTCAAATTGGTGATTAATAGTTTTGAAATATACCTCCTTGCACTTCTCCGAAATGCCTGCTTCCAATCAAATCCGACATTAACTGTTTGAGTTTGATATGAAACACGCGACTGATTATGTCTGGTCTTTCACTTGGTTGTTGTCCAGGGAATATTTTGATAGCTTTAGCAATTTCTGGCCATTTTGGATTACATGTGAACGTAATAAATAAGTCAGGGGGACCCAACTCTCTGCACAGGGCTATTGCATCTTGGTAATGTTGAATCATATATCTTGGTCCACCGGTGAAAGATGATGGTAAGATTACTCGACCTGTGCTCCCTGGTTTGGTGTATCCAGCCCTTACCGCTTCTTTTATGCCGTTATATAAATCACAACGTATTTCCTTCTGATGGCCTTTAACCCACTGCAATCTGCTTTGCTCAATTGTAGCATAAGCATCAACTACATACTGCTGGAATAGTCCCCCCAGGAGAAGGGCCTGACCTTCACCTGCTCTTTGTTGTATTTTGAATGCATAGTATTCCCTCATAGTTATGTTTTTTCTCTTCTTTTCATTGCATATTTCATCATCTATTTCGTTGTCGCGCACAATTTTAATTTGCTTATCATACGAAATATCAATATGAAAACCATCTTCACCATAAGGAAATAACAATGGATACTGCAATGCCATATAACTTGGATGCAACTCGGATATATCTATTAGTAAACCATTTTTTAGTTGAATGACTATGTCCCTTTTTCCATCTGAATCAGGATCATCAACTACAATTCCAGCAATTTCAGATGTAGTTGGAAGATTGTATTGCCTTGCATCCCTTTTTCGTGTACCAATAAGACGTGGTTCAACATTTCTTAGTTCATCTTTTTTGTACTTGTCCCTCCACATACTGAATTTCTGGCTTAGCCAGTTGTGTGTGTCCAGCATTGTAACTAAGCCAGCAACAGTGTTCTCATCCAATTCCCTTGTGCTTTTCTTTCCATATTCGTCCATGTCTGTCATTTCAGAATCATCTTTTGAATTTTCATTCTGTTTCCTGGAAATAACATTCATCCTATTTTTGACTTCATTTTCTGTGTCTATAATGTATAGCTGTAAAAAACGCAGGTTGTCTACCATTTTGAGGCAGCAAAGATCCCATGAAGTGATGATTAAGCCCATACATTGTAAATACCCACGGCGCTGAACCATTGTTATGGCATTTTTTCACTTTGGCACCTTGAGAGGTAAATGCAAACATTGAATTGTATGCCCTGATGTTAATTCTGAAATTTGCTGCCTTTGGCCCACCACCAACATATTGCAATAGATTGTTTAGAAATTCCGGTGCCTCTTTTAACAGTGGTAATTTGACAGCTCCTTTACCACAACAAATGGCAAATTCTGCCGTCTTATTCTTTTGATTTTTGTTGACCCTCTCCTCATCCCACATCATCTCCTGACAATGAGGGCATATTGCAGTTGGCCCTCCAATATTATGCTTTGCCAACACCATCACTAATTAACATAGATAATCAGTCAGGAATAAGCTTTTAAGAATACAGGTATTAGACATGCACTTAATGTATTTTTTAGATTCAATAGAATACACTTACATGTATGAGGGAATTCTTCGTCTGATTCATAATCCCCAGGCTGGTCTTCACTATTGTCACATTCTTTTCCACCTAATGATTCAATGATTTATCAATTAATTCTTTTGAATTATACATTAATGACAACATACATTCACGTTAATATGTCTAGTGAAGACATGTTACCATCCATGTAACTGGCGGCGAATGTTTTTGCTTATTTCCTAGCTCTTTCAGATATGTCCTGGAATGATACTGGTATGCAATTGTATGTGTTAGTAAGCAAATCAAAACTGGATGTTTTTAAAATTATATATGAACCTAAACATGGATGTTTATACCTTTTCTCTTTTTTTTTAGAACCTTTTTTCTTGTTTTTACTCCATACTCCTCTTAACAACTTTTTCCCGTGTGCCCTGCATCTCTATTCCATGGTTTTATTTGCAGTTTCATTTTCAGTTTTGTTTGTTGTCTGATTATTATGTTGTAGCCTGTTAGACCTCAAATGGAGATAGAATGGCTTGGTGAGTAGAATAGAAAGCTGTAAGCTCCTGGCAAGTTTATGGTTTCTGGAGTGCAGTATTGATCTCTCGATTGGAAGCACATCATCAGTTGTTTGAAGCCTGGACGATCTCATCCGCACATAGAATGTTTTCTTGAGTAAAAGATAAAGCCTTCTACTCCTCGCCAGTTGTTTTTTTTTTTTTTTTGTATCATCGTTAATGATGATTTGTTTTGTAAAGAAGAAACCCTAGGTTTGTTCCTAGTGTTTTTTTTTTTATTTTTATGTCACCGGGATGATAAATATAAAACTTTATTTTTTTAGAAAAAAAACGCCTTGTTTTTCTCATCTTTGAGGAAAAGTGGAATGGAGCAATTCTAAGGGTGGGTGAGGGTTACCGTTGAACGTGAGGCCTTATATGAGTTAGGATTTTAAAGGAGTTAGATTACCTCAATAAGTCCAGTCGTTTGTCTACTGCCTACTGGGGCAGCCTCGTCATTTTTTACGATAATAGTCTAATTTTTAAGAGCAAGGGCTATGCAATAAGTGTTAAAAACACTCATTCACTGCCAAACTAGGTGAGAAACTGAGTGTTTTCACAATGGGAGTCTAAATTTATAGAATAAGCGCCTGATCTTTATCAGGCTAAACATATGCCTCCCTAATTTTAACTTCTTTTTTTTTTTTAAATAATAAAACCTAATTTTGGGTCCCGCATCTAACAATTTTAAATTAATAAAACTCTAATAATAGGTTTGGGAGGCAGATTTTCAGCCGCTCAATGTGTTTTTTTCCAAACGGCAAAGAATCAGCCGCTTAGTGTACCCTTTCGCCCGCTCATTCGTTTCAGTGAGTGCATGAGTGATCTCACTCCATAGTAGCATCTAATCTGATCAAATCCAATGATACACATTCATATTGAATGAGAACACTCACTTCATAACACCCTTGCTCTAAGTTCGTGATGTTCGAACATTTTTGAATTAGCAGCGTCTAAAAGATAAAGGAAAAATTAGATGATTACCGTTGGTTAAGCTTATTATCACCGATCAACACCGAAAACAATGTAGCTAAATCAAAAATGCCTACGAAGTGATTGTGGCTTTTGATGATTACCGTTGATTAAGCTTATTATCATTACACTAGGTGCTAAAAAAGGAAAAAGGAAAAAGGAAAAATGATCAAGCACAGCTGATAAATAAAACTTGCTTTGATCTTGACTTTGAGTTGAAAGATAAAATTTTAGCCAACCAATTAAAATCATTGCATGTTTTTTTTATTGATCGTTAAACATTTAATAATTGACAATTCTTTCTCAATAAAAAATTATATCTAATAATAGAATCAATAATGCACTTTAAGAAAGTAAAATGAGAATCAACGATTTATGAACAGTCTTATATGTGTATCTAAATGGTGTCTAAAAGGAAAGTTTTGGTATTTTCACAAAGTACATACATGTATGCATTTTGTTTGTATATATTTTGTATGAAAATTGAGATTATCAATAGGTGTTTCTGGATATTTGAATAAAAAACATAGAATGGGATATTTTATGTGCAATTATGGAAGGTAGCTAGCTCCGTTGGCCATCCCTGTTCCTCAAAGGTTGATGCGTTTCAGGAGGTCCCAGGTTCGAGTCTCTGATGGCGTAATATTGCAATATTTGATATGGAAGGTAGAGTTAGCTTGCCCCCCTTGCGACATAATCAGCCCCATATCCGCTTCAGCTTCCTTGGCTGGTTCCTCATGAGGCTCGCTGGTAGGCCAACACGACAACCTGTTCAATTAATAAAAGAGATCTTCTCATAAATTATGAGAGTAATATTCCCAAAGTCTTGAATTTTGATCACCACACTTGAACTTCCATCCAAAATCTCCATTGAGATCACAAAGAAACGCTGTGATAGCGCATAGAGAATCTCCATAAAGGAGAAGACATAAACAACAAGGGGAAAAAAAACCATAAGAACACCATAAAAATCTCCTAAAAACAGTGGAGATTGAAATAAACACTTAAACAAATCTAACCTAAACTACTAGCTACCTAAGAAAAAAAGAAGAAAAAAAAAATCTGCTCAGATCTAGCCCAAAATGGACTAGATCTGAGCAGTAAGCTTTAATGGTGGCGAGATTTTCTTTTTGGGTTTCGAGAGGAGCTAGAGAGGAGAGAGCGAACAATTTTTTTTCAAGGTGTCTCGTTGAAATATGTATTATACAATTGAGAGGCTATTATGCATTAGATTTTAGTCTCTCCCGTATCTTGCTTTGGGATTTTTGGGGTTTTTCTTTATAAGTGGCACTATTATAATTGAGCCATTCTTGTAATCTCTATTCGACTTTTTACCCCTTTGGTGAAGAGCTGATTTTTCTAGTTCATTGCCCTTTTTGAGTCCAAAAAGAATCAGGAGATATTTGTTTTTATTTTTTCATAAAGAGGCAGAGCCTCATTCACTGGATACAGAATTTTGGCTCACAGTCTCTGAATCAAATGATATTACATAATTGATACAGTTTTGGACGTGGATATTGTTCGAGATGGTTGATATACTATACCCCGTCCATACATATTCTATTGCATTTCTATTACAAAATTTTGAGATTAGCAGCTTTCAATACTCCATACCTTCACGTTAAAGGGAAAACGACATTGGATTGTTATCAAAGTCAGTACTATATATATATATATTATATATAGCTTCTGTGTATATATATATATTATATATTCCTAGTACTATATATATATATTATATATTCCTAGCTTCAGTACTATATATATATATATATATTCCTAGCTTCTGTGTATATGTCAATATATATATATTCCTAGCTTCTGTGTATATGTCAATTAGCAACATCGAAGTAGGTTCAGAATCACTTTGAATGATAATATTACGATCACTTCATTTTGTTGCGTCGTAGAAAGTTGCATCTACTTCTTTTGCTTCTAATTGTGCTCTTGTGGTACATTACACATTTCGAGAGATAGATACTACCATGTATGTGCAAAACAAAAACAACAATTCTCATTAATACAAAGCATTGAATTATAATGAATTTGTCGCTTTTCTTACGTATAATAAAGCCAACCATTAAATTCAATTACAACTAAATTTAGATTCCGGTATAGTGCAATGTATTTTCCCCCTCTTTCTCCTAGTGAGTGAGAGAGCCAGAATTGAATACCCATTAAAGGGAATCGCAGATCGAATTCTCACAATCGCCTCTCATGTGGAATGGATATATAGAGCTTGAACTATGGCATGTCAAATGCATTGAGGTTTAGATTGCACTTGTTTTGAAGGAAGTTCTGGTGGAATAAATATGTTCATCGACCTATCTAATTAGAAGTTAAGTACATTTGTCATTACTTTGAGAGATGACATGACATGTGGCATCCGTTTAAAAGTACTAATCCATAGTAAATTATTTAGCATGATATTGCTATAAGAGTTATCAAATTTTACGGGGATCACTCATATAAATATAACCTTTGATACTATACTTGTAATTTTGTATAAATTTGGTAACCCCTATGAGTCTATGACAACTTTGTTTTTTTTTTTTTTTTTTTTGAAAGAAATGACAACTTTGTTACTCAAGGTATAACACTGATGAATAACACATGATAAAACCCACTTAAAGATTTGGTTGTAACGTTTTTTATGAGCAAGATACTCATAAAAAACTGATGATTAAATGTACACTGATGATTTTGTACACGCGAGGTGAGGGTATAACTGGGTTGTAGCATATAATATAGGGAGACTTAATAAAGTGTCCAGGTGGGGAAATGCATTTAAGAAAATGCCCACATTTTTCCATTATGTATTAAATGTCCATACTTTGACCTTTTCCTCCCCATTTTATTGAGAAACTAACGGCTGTTAGTCTATACGTGGCACTAATCGCGTCATATCAAAAGACGTTAACGCCCCTAAATACTTTGACTAGGGCCGAGTTGTAGCGATGAGTCAGTGCACGTAGTGACGAGCTAAATCAGAACCAAAATATCACTGTTCATCTTCTTCTTCCCTATTTTTATTTACAAAACCCTAAAAGAAAATTGTGATTTAGAACAATTTTTCTTCTTCTTCCACTTTAGAACTCCCTAAAATTTCACATTTACAATCTTAGTAGAAAACTCTAACAAGAACAGAGGAAAATCATCAATCTACGGCAGCAACTAAATACTTTTCTCGGCTAAGTCACTGTCCCATCTCAAGACCTCATCTCCCTCTTATCTCGCTGCCAAGACTAACTGCAGCTCTAATCACCATTATAACCAACTCCAAATCGATCCATCTCCGATCCCTCTAAACCATACAACTCCATTATTGCCGATCACCAACATTACTGCCATTAATGGCATCCAACAACAGCTCCACCAATCACCGATCAACACTGCCATCAATCATCATCATTAGCAGTCAATCCAAACCTCCCTGTATAGCACGTTACTCCATCATACCTTAATCCCTGTGTATGATCCGACAGCAAACTACCATCAATCCCCACCAGTCAACAACAATCCACCAAGAACAGAGGAAAAATAAATATCATATCCGAAAGCTAATGAAAATCAAATCAAATTATGGGTAATAGAGATACACTTACGCTGATTACGAATCTGAAAATCCATTTTGAGTCGAGATGTGGATAAAATCACAATGAAATCGGTGATCTGTCCCCATACCCCAAAAATTATTATAAAATCACAATGATTATCCCTCGCTGTTTGATCTTGGTATCTCCATGTATATATGTGAATGAAAGAGAATAGCAGAGAACCTACTAGTTGACGGGATGGGGATGAAGGCGATTCTAACAAGGTCTTTGCTTAAGTGAGAATTTTAGCCCTGGATTAATGCAATGGACGGTGAAAGATGATGGGCAGGTTGGTAATTTCGGCGACAAAAATCTCATCTCCACAGATGAGAAATTGACCAAGTCCAAGAAATTTTACTAAATTGGTAGGTCCGGACGGAATTCCTGACGGCATAGGCATTTAATAAATATTAAAAAAAAAAGAAATTATTTGTAGCCCATTTGATGTTTTTTCTTTTTGATAAATCCATCATTAAGATACTTTATATTCGAAAATAATGGCCTTGTTTGGTAAAATAATTATCTATTTTATAAGATAATCATAATGTTAATATATTAATCATTTTAAAAATAAATTATTTTTTTTCAAATCGATTGATTATCTTTGATTTTTACAATTTTTTTATTTTAGTCATATGTTGTTTTTTTGTCTTCTCTTGATAGTTTGAAAACTATGAAAAACGGAGTTTGTTAGAAAAAATAATTGATTATAATAAATTTTCAAAACAACTTTTTTTTTGATGAAAATAAATTTTTTCATTATGATTAAAATAATCATAGTTTTCAAATACATATAGAATCCATTATAATCGGCAGATAATGGATTATTGGTGATAATCCATTATTTTATGGTTCACCCAATTAGTTATAAGACTCTTTTTCTTTACGATAGTAATTATCTTCTTTTAATAAAAATCATTTTTACTTTTGCTTTTAATTTGGTCACCGTGAAAACGAAAAGAGGCAAACAATCCAAGACATAGTTTTCAAACCCATTTTATCTTTTATCATCCCGCGAAATCTTTTCTTGGGCTAAAAAAAAAATCATAGTGCTTGTATTCGGGTTTACCATAAAGACATAGAAAACCCTATTATCTACTTCTAGTGAAATTGAATATATCACCATTAATATGTTTTTCATTCATTTGGTTCTTCTTTCTTCAAGCTAAAAAATAATCAGAGCTCTTGTATTTTCACGGTTTACCATAATCCAAAACATAGAAACCCTATTATCACAGTTTTTCATATTGTTCTGGTAAGATTCTTATCTACTTTTAGTGAAATTGAATTTATCACCATTAATATGTGGTTGAAAAATAATTATCGATGGCTAGATTAATTGATTATTGTTTGATAACCCATGCATTATCTGATGGTGTGATAATTTTGGATGCAATGTTTTCTCTATGATTGGGTAAGTTCAAAGATTAATAGATTGTGCTCAGTTAATGTTTGTTATGTTTTTTCCTTGGCGATCGTATTCGGGTGAAAGTTTTTTTGTTTTGCTTTGTCTGACTCCTTCATAATCAGATTAATCACCAATTTTTGTTTCCCCTTTCTTAGCGAAAGGGATAAGTGAGACATGTCAAAACTTGGTGGTAGAGGTTGATGCTAAAAATCCAGTTCCTGCTTTCCAGAAATTAAAGAAGAAAAAGTAAACCGGAGATCCAACAACAATTAAAGATGGTGCTAAACACCGACACAAGCAAGGGTAATAAAAACGGTAAATGGCAGTTGTTGTTTTTTCGCGGATGTGATTTTTAATAATTTAGTTGATAAGTAACTTATTTACTTTCATTGACGGATCAAATATTCTGATAGATGTACTTATCCCTGAATATTGATGCGATAATTGGTGTTTTTATTTTCTAAAATTGTGATAGATGTATTTATCCCTGAATATTGGTGTGATAATTGGTGCTTTCATTTACTAAAATTGTGATAGATGTACTTATTATCCCTGAATATTGATGTGATAATTGGTGTTTTCATTTACTAAAATTGTGATAAATGTACTTATCCCTGATTTTGATGTGATAATCTTTGTTTCATTTACTAAAATTGTGATAGATGAACCTATCCCCTGTTTATTATGTTCTAATTGATGTTTTAATTTACTAAAGTTGTGATAATTGATGTTATCATCCAATGCATATTTAGTGATAATTAACAAATTGATAAATATTTTATCTGTCCCGGACTCAACAAAGCTTTTCGTAGAAAATTACGGTCATTTGCAACCTCTTCCCTGACCTTGAAAACAGGAGGCATATTATAAACAAGGAACTGTTTCGGGAGAAAACGTCTTTCCCTAGATATCATATATAAATTCCAGAGTCTCAGGCGATATCATATGTTATTGCCCCAAACATGGTCAGTATCACTTACATGGACTGTATTACATTCCATTATAAGCAATTACTTCGAATTGAAATGTGAAAACTAATTTTGGCTCCCTACCAAGAAGTTTAAAAGACTGGACGAGCATTTGTTCTGACATTTTTAAGTGTATTCCCTCTAATCACATAGGCCTCCGCGTTTATGGTTCCGTTAATGTTCAGGTTTTCTTTGTATATTGTTTGTTTTCCAACTCTGGTACTAGTAGTAGGAACTATAGAACAGTCTATCGGTGTGAGTTTCACACTAAAAGAAATACATATTTGTTCAAACCCGTTGACTGAAAATTTCATTATTGTTGTTACAGGCATTTGGGAAGAAATTCAGGCTTCCATACACATTACTAACTGACGAGGGTAACAAGGTCAGAAAAGAATGGGGAGTACCATCTCATCTATTCGGAACATTACATGGAAGACATGCTTAAGTTCCTTTATAACAATCAGTGCCAACCTAAGAAGCACATTGATGAGACATCGAAGATACTACAAAACCTATGAGTATTATAAATCTCATTTCACAATTTCAGGTCTTTTGCATATGTATATCTTGCTAAAATACTCAACAAGTACGCAGTATGGTTTTAAATGGTCTGTCCGTTTTTGGTACATGAGTTCAATTTTCCCGGAAGGAAATGTATGTTGTACAAGTTTAAGCTCAGAAGCATCCATGTAATCCCATTCGATACGGCAATAAAAAATATTTTCCTGCAGATAGTTGTAAAAGGTGTAGCAATGACTAACCATTCTCTGTTTGGTACATAACACAAAGGATGTCATTTTGATGTGAAGGGTCAGCAATAACCCACGCGTAATTCAAGTTTTCATAAGTGGCAATTAGTGAAACTTCCCATTTTCACATGTATTATATTTTGTGAAAATTCTAGTTTTCAGTGAAATCTTCAATTTTTATCCATAATAATGTGATGTGATTGGTGAAAATCATAATTTTTTAATGAAAATTCTATTTTTCACCTATTAATAATCCCAATTATCACCTTTTGGAAAAAAAAGATCAAGTGAGAAAAATAGTTATTATTATTTTTTGATATTAGAAAAGAAAAAAAAAGGAATAAAAGAAGAAGAGACAACTAAGAAATTAATACTAAACAAGTCAAGAGCGGTGAATAGTCATTCTGTTCATTCATGACTCGCATGGAGTTACGCAACTGAGTATATACATGACACGGCATGCACATGACACGGCATGCACATGACACGTAATTGATATTTGTCATTAATGTTAACGTATATATGTTAGCAAATCTTGATTATCCTTATCTAAACCTAATTGTCGGTGTGAGTACATACTACGGTTTTAACAGAAGTGAATTAGTGAAAATAATTCGAGCTCAAGTAAGATCCGCCTGTAACGCCCATAAATACGCCATAACCATTTGACTCTAAATGTGTGATTTTCTATTTTTAGTTTTTTTTACGTAATGGATAAAGGTTAATTCAGTCATGTTAAAAGTTTGAAAATCCCGAATTCAACATAGATCTATTAATCTTAACCGTACATCTTATGTTTTTGGCTATAAATATATTCAATCTTAATGATGGGTTCCTCAAAGAGAGAGGAACCAAACTTGGGTTCCTCATAAATTTCCACTTTTATTAAATGCATTTCCCTACATGGGCACTTTTTTAATTTCCCCTATAATATAATAAGCTCTCAAATTCCCAATCCTTGAGGGAGGGAGCACCAGAGATTTCGGAGATAAACCTAAAATTAATAAAACATACTATACTAATTAATATCTTAAGTGGGGTCAAGTATAATTGTCCTTGTTTAGCAGAGATATTATTATTGTTTTTTTTTGGCATCAGGGATGACATCTGTATTTTTGGAGATGGAGAGAAATTGTCCCCAAGTATTAAAACATCTGTAATATAACAGAAAATGATTTGTTTGGAGTATGTGGTTGGTCTCTTTTTTGGATCAAAAAATCCCCGTCAAAAACAGATACTTCGATATATCTCTTCAAAACACGGCAAATCCAATTATAGAAAACAAGGGTAATTTGATGTAACAACCATGGGTAATCTAAACTTTTACGCTAACGAAAAGACACGAATATCCCTCTGTGTTTTTAAGGTTACTACCTGGCCCTTCGTAATTAAGGAATGATAATAAGGATTATTTAGTAAGAATTTAACTATGTGGTGCTTGGTCAGATAAAATTCGGTTTCTTTTTTTTTAGTTTTAGGTTTAACTGAAATCCTGCATTCACTGTCACCATCACTAGCATTACTTGATTTCAGTTCATACCTATTTCAACTGAAATCCAGATTGGTATGATCTGAAATCAATATTTACAAGTTACGTATTCTTTTCATAGATTTTAAATGCAAATCTCGATTTCTAATTCATCTTCCGATCGATTTCAATATTGTGTGTTACTATCTCTTTATGAATTCTTATGCATGAATTACGAATCAGGTTTTTTCTTTCTGAATTCGTATTGTGTCTGGGTTCCTTTACTAAAAATCCATTTTAGATTAGTAGGACCGAAGATTTAGTCAAGTTTAAGGTTGTGAACATTGGTTGTTTGTATAAATGCTTAGCAGAATATTAGTAAGATGAAGTAGTGGCGACAACTCTAATCAAGTTTAAGGTTGTGAGCATTGGTTGTTTGTAAAAATTCCTAGCAGAATATTGGTGGTAGTAGTTAGGTAAGAATTTAGTTAGTCTCTTTTCCATTTGAATGAACAACGACAAATTGGGAGGCTATTATGCATTAGATTTTAGTCTCTCCCGTATCTTGCTTTGGGATTTTTGGGTTTTTCTTTCTTTTTCTTTATAAGTGGCACTATTATAATTGAGCCACTCTTGTAATCTCTATTCGACTTTTTACCCCTTTGGTGAAGAGCTGATTTTTCTAATTCATTGCCTCTTTTAAGTCAAAAAATAATCAAGAGATATTTGTTTTTGTTTTTTCATAAAGAGGCAGAGCCTCATTCACTGGATATAGAATTTTGGCTCACAGTCTATGAATCAAATGATATTACATAATTGATACAGTTTTGGATGTGGATATTGTTCGAGATGGTTGATATATTATACCCTGTCCATACGTATTCTATTGCATTTCTATTATAAAATTAGCAGCTTTCAATACTCCATACCTTCTCGTTAAAAGGAAAACGACATTTGTTATCAAAGTCAGTACTATATATATATGGAGAATTAGAGGTGAAGGAAGGAGATGTAGAGACAAGAAAAAGAACCATCATATTAGAGAGATCAGTAGTACTATTACATAGGTTACACTATATACATATAAAGGGGTAACTAGATGGACCGCACATCTATGGGCATGGGCCCTGTAACACTCCCCCTTGTGCGGTTCAATAACAAAACTTTATACATAGTGCTTCACATATAGTTCCTTGAATGTAGTTCTTCAAATGTCGTTCTCTCCTTGATGACTTGTGAATAAATCAATTGACTTACTAAAACTTTGGCAAGGAAAAATCCAGTGGGATAAAACCTTGGTACAACTCTTCACATGTTGTCTCGTAATTTACATGTTGTTCATCACATGCAATACGATCTTCAAAGATCGATAAGTCTAAGTTAATTTCCTCGTTAAAACTTCGTCAGGAAAAACCCAGAGGGACAAAACCTGAACTAAAGAAAAAGAGTACAATATTAAGCAAACTTAGAACATAGATGGACTTGAATATGTTGCCTCATTAAAACCTTGACAAGGAAAAAGAGTACAACATGACAGATGCAAGTAAAGGTGATCAGTTGTAGATGATCACTTTGTTCCGTAAAAGTTGACTAGTTGCTTCACAGGCAGAAAATCCTCGTGGGAAAGACAATATCCTTAGTTGGGAAATTGCTTCCCAGTGTTTGTTGTTGTCTCATTAAAAACCTTGACGAGTAACAAAATCTTGTGGGAAAAAGCAACCCCGGTAAAGGAAAATAGTTCAACACACCATTAGATGCATGCTCCCCCTAATGTCAGACAATTTTCATTAGTCTAATGTAGTCAAAAGCAGTTTATCACACTTTACTTTGGTGATTTGAATGTTTATAAGACCTTGTTGTTGATTCTGGAAGTTACGTTGCTTAACAAACTATCACGTTTCATTTCTTTGATTCAGATATTTTTAGTAATATCAACGCGATCTTTATGTCTTCAAAATTTAACATACTTGATGCTTTTAGTGTTGTCTCGATAAAAACCTTGTCGAGTAAAAAAACCCTTTGGGAAAAACTATTCTCGATCGAAGGGAAAAAGAGTACAACACAACTTCAATTTCGAAGTAAAATATGTCAACATCATATCCTTGGATCCTCCCCATGATGTTGGCATCTCCCCCTGATTACTTTCGTTGGAGAAGAGATCATTGTTCCTTCATAATCAACAACCTTTGGATTGCAGTTCCTTTAGCATTCCTTTTTATGTCTTTGTAGGGATAAAACAAATTTATGTCAATGGTTACTTTTAAGTACATGATAACATTCACTATATCATTCCAATGACGTTGCGTTGGCGCCCGAGCTATATCTAGCTAACAATTTCCCGAGGATGTAAAATTTAATCGAGTACATTATTATACTAAGTATAACAATGCGTCTATTGTACTTAGATATGGGAATTTCATCTCCCAACACATCTTCGTCATCTTCTTTTAGAAGAAATGGTTAGTTACTTACAATTGAACCTCGACTAATCATGGGAGTGCTATCAGGACGCATGTCTTTGTTAAATTGCCTCAAAACTTTAGGCATATGCAAACTGGTGGAATAATATACCACAAGCTCAGTATTTGGTCGAGCTTTCCCCAGATTTTTCATCTCAAATTCGGATTTCAAATATCTTTTAAGGTCTCTTATTACATCAAGAGTACCCATCATGTCTATACCATCGACATAGATAGCTACAATTCCAAATCAGGAACTTTCTTGTGAATACGCAAGGAATAATAACTTACTTGTCTATCTCCTCCAAATTAAATAGCCACTTAGACGGGTATATATAACACATCCGCCTGATTGCTTCAATCAATAAGTGAGCGTTCTATCTAACTATAAACGCACTATGTGGTTTAGATTCACTTGATTTGGGCAACAAAAGGCTATCAAGTACTTTTGTAAATATCTGCCATCTCTTGATTCTTTCAGAGATACGTAATAACCACATACATATGCTGCATTTCAAGTCCTTTTGAAATTACCAAGCTAACTAAGTAGCGGAACGCTATAACGTCCATTACAAGAGGACAATTCCGTGGCTTTGTGAGAAACCCTCGCCACAAGGCGTAGTCTTGATACATTGAGACTTCATTCTTCTCACTATTCTTTATGATAAATAATCATGTATGTTGAATCGGCTTTACACTTGGTTGGTTACTACTACCACACCAAATACCTGTGTATTTGTCAAAGAACCAAGTTCTACCTGGATTGTATAGGCCATATATGCTATTCGTTGACATTAAGCAACAAGGAGCTTGGTTCGATATTATCTTTCTCTATTTCCATAAGCAAGTGTATATAAAATTAATCATCAATATGATCGCATGATATTTCCATTGATTCATGCGCATTCTCATAATCCACTTGGGATGTCATTGTTATCTGGAATCATTAAAACTTCGGAGCGTCCTCCAGTTTGATTCATGGGCATATTCAGAGACAATCTTATGAGATGATTTCTGATGATATAAATAAGTTGTGCCTTCCTCACCTACTTCCTTTCTAGGTGAGGATTGATCAAACCAAGTGGTCTCTCCAACTTCCTTTATGGAGCCACAGCCTCAACCACACTTCC
This sequence comes from Papaver armeniacum, assembly GCA_023531295.1. Lineage (NCBI taxonomy): Eukaryota > Viridiplantae > Streptophyta > Magnoliopsida > Ranunculales > Papaveraceae > Papaver > Papaver armeniacum. Next base: position 55,469 of record JAJJWW010000507.1, read on the forward strand.
ACTAAGTGTATTTGCAACACCTTAGTCTATGTTGTATATCCCTTATTAAGGATTTGTAATCTTGCAGGTAGGTTTGCAGCTGGTATGTGTGATCTCATCACTTTAGCAACATCCATGTACGTTCTGAAAATTGATTATTCTTTCACTTCACATTTACATTTGTGAAGTACAAGAATCAATATGAGACACAGTGGGAACATACCACGACAATTCCTGTCGTTCCCTTAGAAAATACCTTTTCTTATCTCCCCCTAACGATGGGAAGACTGTCTCATTAAAGTGATAACCCGCAATTCCAGCGGTAAGAGATCTCCTGCCAAAGGTTTTAAAATACGGATAATTGTTGAGAGTAAATATCCAACAAAATTACTTAATCACTTTTGAAGACCCATCATAGTACGATGTGGAGTCGTAATGGCACATATATAGTGTAACCAAAAATGCGTATGAACACGAGTATCAGGCTTATATCCAGTTACCAACTGGTACGCATAAAAGGTTGACTAATATTGGGTTCTAAAACGAATTAAGAAAAGATGCGTGTAATACTGCATATCCCCAAATCAATAAAAGGTAGGTTGGTACGCATAACTTATTCCTTAGACATCATCTGTAACATTTGATGGTAGTCTATGCGAGACCATAAAGTATATGATGCTCTGCACTGATCCTATTAAATATGCAATAACCATCAAGTCCTTTTGATGTACACTAGCTAGCATTTACAAGGGGTGGTGAGCCCTTGCATGTATAATATGTGCTAGTAGTTTTCCAAACACAAAATTTCTTGGGAACTATAAATAGTCCGCATTCTGCATGATTTTTTTTTTCTTCTAAATTTCACCTTGTTTTCTTTGTAATATGGATTGTTTACTATTTGCATCTTAGGATGGTCTCGATGATGTTTTATTAAAGACTTTATGAAATGAGCGATATGCTTTATTACTTAAAAGCAATAAGGGGGTGGGGGGGGGGGTGCATCTAGTACTTTAGAAAACACTTGTTGAGAGATATGTCGTTCGCATTCTGTCAATCTTTCTCACATTTTTGTTCACTCAAATAAATTGATGTTCGTATGAGTTCTTTCAAAACGATCATCATGTCACAACCAAAGTGGCTTTATGGTTATGCCCAAAGCCTCTATGAGTCAATTCCCAACATTTCATTGTCGGAGTCAATATGGATTAAATAATCCAAATACTATAGTGATTTACATTTCACTAGATTGGCTCACTAGTTTCTCTACTACATTAGAGACTATAAAAGATGCATGTGTTAGAGAATAGCTCGGTTGAACCCACCAAGCGTTGGTATGTCAAGTTTGGTTGTCATATTTTAGTGAATCAAAACTCATTTTCAGAGTCGTTTGATTATGTACTAGAGTCAACTTCGTATAGGTTAGCTTGAAAGTATTAGGATATGAGACTTACAAGTGTAGGATCATAATATCGCGATGTATAAGGCTCGCGGGGTTAATAAACAACAGTGTCGCGAGGCAGTCGCAGGAGCTAAAATAAACGACGCAATGAATAACGACAGGCAAAACATAAAGAAGACGTGAGACCTGGCGAGGGTTAAGAAGTGTCGCGAGAGTGAATGTTTGTGCATGCGACACTTCGCGAGACATTCCCGAAAATAAAGGATAACTTAGCTGTCATCCACTATGTATTACCCTATATAAAGGGCTAAATGAGTCTGTGAAAGAGGAGAGATCTTTTTGGAATTGTTAGGCAAGTCATTAGGAGAGAGAAAGTTTAAGCATGCTTTAATTTCTAAGTGTAATACTATTTTCCTGTGTAAACAATTCATGAGCTCAATCAATAAATATTCTTGATCTTACATCTTTCAATGGATTAATTAAGCAAAATCGAGTAAGGGGTGTAGTGTGGGAAATCCTGCTACTACATATGCGCTAGAAACAGGGATCGAGCAGAGATTGACGTAGAAATTGGAAGGAATTTGGATTGACAGAGAAAAGATTTGGAGAAGATACTCAAGAATTCATTGGAAAAGAAAAATGGCTAGAAGAAGAAATGTACAAGAGCAACCAACGATCGTAAGAAGAAGTGGGAGACTTGTCGGAGAAAGGAGGAATGAAACAGGAGAATCGTCAAGGATGAATATGAGAAACGATGGAGAAGATCAAAACCAACCACCGATCTCCCCAAAGAGCAAACGCGCTGTGGATTATGATAGAGTAAGTGTACATACTTGGAGGTCTGATTCTCAAGACGAGAGAGAAGAGGAGCAAAGAAATTGGGTGAACAATGGACAAGGAGAGCAAGGAATGAATGGAGAAAACGAAGAAATCGCAAAATTAGAAAGATTGAGACAAACAATACACCTAAGAGAGACGGTTAGAGGCGAAGAACGAGCAAACTTGACAAGACAAGAATCATGAATTGAGGATGGAAAATATGAGGTTGCAAAATAGGAGATCTAGAAGTAGCGTGAGATCAAGTTCAAGATCGAATAGGGAAGAAAGAAGGAGAGTTTTACCAATGTAAAGTACCTGGGGAAGAAACATAAAATCCAAGTATAGAGCATGGCGAGAGAAGAGGGGAAATAGAAGATCGTTATATTCCTCAACCTGAAAATCTTCAAAATGAGCGGAATAGGGAAAATCAAGGAAACATGCAACTCCAAGAACCGAATGACCCAGCTGCTGAAGAGAGAATAATCTTGCATGGGAGTGAAGAATTGAGAAGAAATCGAGAGATCGAGGATGACATTGAGAGACATTACGTTGAACAAGCGCGGCTAGCTCGCGAGAGAGAAAAAAATAAGAGCAGAAATAGAAAACCAAGAGATGGAAGAGGCAATCCGGCAGAATAACCATGACAACCGCGAAAGAAGAAGGGAACAAAATCGTACCAATAGAAATATTAATGAAGAATATGAGAGGGTGCAGATGAGAGCTGCGAGACAGCCAAGAGGAGAGAACAACCGATATAATGGCGTGCGGATTGACGAAAGAAACGAAGAAGAACGTCGCAGGGAAAGAAGAGGAGAAAATAACGAGCAGGAAGGTCAAGATAGGCACGAGCGAAGAAGGAGAGAAGCAGAGTTGAAAAGACCAGTGGAATCAAACTCTGAGGCAAATGAACAAATCTTAAGAGAACGGGTCGAAATGAGAGGATTACCGAATAGTAGAAGGGAAGGAGGAAGGAGACAGCTGGACGAAGCCATCGCGTTAAGCTTTAAGAATCCTTTCACGTTAGAAGTACATTGGGAGGGATACCCCCCAAATGCAATTTACCCACATTAGTCAGCATTTTTGACGGAACGACCTGTGCGATACAGCACATTAAAGCTTATATGAGGTGTATGTTGCAGTGGGAGAGTCATGATGCTATACTGTGCAAGTACTTGCACACAAGCTTAACGGGAGAGGCGTTAAAATGGTTTGAAGGTTTACCCAGGAACACGATCACATCGTTTAACCATTTGCAAGCTACATTTTTGGGAGCGTATATAAGCAACAACTCCACGCGACCAGGAATTGAAGACGTATTTGGGTTGAGACAAAGAGTTGGAGAGAGCTTAAGGCAATTGACAATAAGGTGGAGAACCATGTGCAATGAAATGGCGGGAGCCCGAGTTGAGGAAAGATATCTCATCCTCTCATTTGTGAACGCTCTCTTCGCGACTAACTTGTTATACATTCAAATTTTTAGAGTTAAAAATACAATCACGATGGCAGAATCGCGAGAATTACAGAAGAATATATCGCCTTAGAAGAGAGGCGTAATGAAATGAATTCTTATCCGGTCGCGAACCCAAACTCAACATCGCGAACGCAAGCTTGTTACCTCAATTCATAAATACAAGGGCGAGCACTTCGCAAGGACAAGCAAGGTGAAAGTCTGATGAGGGACAATGGAAGATAGTAGCTATGGGAAGCCATGACCAAGAGGAGTTTGAACAAGAAAGGAACTACTATAACCGTAAAAAGCAATAATAAGATTCAAAGAGGCTAGATCATGTGCAAGAAACTTACTATGGGCGAAGGCAATATAACCATGGAGGGCAGAGAAGTCGAGAATAGTATGGGAACCAATTAAGATGCCTCCACCGAATGCTAGCGTGGAAAAGATCGGGAGGCTATACTTGTGATGGAAGATGTACCAAAGACCTTGGAACGCTGGGGATGGAACCACCACCAAAGCGACAGAAGTCATGAGTTTTGTTCTTACCACCGCTTCCATGGACATCAAACAAACGATTGCAGTAAACGTAAAGAGAATCATTCTCGTGATGATTGATCAAGGGAAGTGAATCACTTTCTAAAGGGAGAAGAAAAGGTACATTACCACCACCACCGTAAAATGCACAGTAATGTTGTCAAATGAAAGGAAAGGAAACATTTGTGATAGAGGTCGGAACAAAAGCTAAAACTTGAATTGCAACTCTATCGTCCACTCCTATCGCACAATCGAAGATTTTCATGACAACGTGCTCAGTAGAGTCTTTGCGAGAGATGCTAATGATAAAGAAATAATGAGCTCCCAAGCGAGAACGACGCAGATTAGAAAAGTGGCAGCCAAGACCATTTCTTTCTCTCGCAGATGAAGTGCCAAAAGGAAGAGAAACACATGATAGCCCGTTGGTTGTGAAACTAGAGATTAACCCGAAACCAGTTGATGGAGAAGATGATGAGGCGGAAAGTTGCCGGGCGATCAACCGAATCTTAATCGACACCGGAAGTTCGGTGAATATTCTCTTCTACCATACTTACAAGACGATGGGAGGAAAAGATGAGGATTTGATCCCCTCTACATACAAGATATATGGCTTTAATGGCACCGCAAACAAACCAAAGGGAGAGGTTCGCATGAGAATACCTCTACAAGGATTATCAACCGATATTTTATTCGTGTGGTTGACGTGGAATCTCCATACAATGCGCTGATTGGGAGGCCATGGCTTCATGAAATCTTGGAGTCGCATCAACATATCATAAATGTATAAAATTTCCACATCCAAATGGCATTGGTATTATACAGGTAGATTGGAAGGAGTCGCAACAATGTCATGAAGTAGATGTAGAAAGCTGCGAAGAAAGAAATGCCAAAAGAAAAGGTTGGAAACAACATGTGAGAGATGAGCAGAGAAAGGAAAATTGATGGTGGATGCCATAGAAGTAAGGACCGAACATATCTCGCGAGGTGAGTGCCTAGAGACAAAGCGAATATTATGGTAATAAAGAAGCAAAGGATATGAGGAACAAAAGGCATAAGAAGTGAATAATCAACAAAAACAGGAGAAAAAGTAGCAATTGAAGTAATGATGTGCGTAGAATCTGCAGACAAGAGTATATGGGAATTCGGTTAAGAAAGAAAAATGAAAATACAGAATTGTGCGAATACTTCAAAACAAGTATCAAGAAATAATGAAACATGAATGATTGAATGATTTAACAAATATGAATGAGTAAAAGAATGGGACGAACCTTTATGGCGTACACCCTAGTTCGCGAATAATATTTCGTAAGAGGCAAATGTAAGACCTAAAGTGCGTCATATAAGGGGGTATCTCTCGACATGGCTCGGGGAAGGTTACACCGCTCCCGAAGCCCGAGTCATGAAAATTTGGGGCCCATGAAAGCCTATCCGAAGAGGTACCTTGGATTCCCAACTATATATGTAGGTTATACCCGGTTGGGCGACCGAGGGTCTCTTCTTAGAGTCGGTGTATGCTCAAGGCGCCGAGGTACACGGTTGGAGCCAGAGTGCCCTGGATGGATGAACCTACCTTGGCCATTCTTGGCAAGTCTTGGCATATGTTGCACTCGCCCGAAGAAAACTCCACTTAGGGTGCAGTCTCGTAACCATAAACCATATAGGTATAAGGGATAAGAGGTGTCAAAAACAACCGGTTGTTGTTAAGAACGATGGGAGGAGCTAGTCTTGTATGGCCGATGTTTCGCCTCCTTGAAGGGGCAACCGGGGAGATGATAAGGGCGACGCTCTCCATTAGGGGGGGTGTCAAAACAGACGCAAATGTCATGAGGCTATGTTCTCGCAAGAGAATTTAGGCTTTGTCATATTTGTGCAATGATCCCCTCAGAGGCAATAATACTAACGCGAGGGTAAGGCGAGATCAATGGGTCTTTACATGAAAGTGTACGGACGTCCCCGCGATTTCGTCGCACGACGGCAATGTCATGGGGCTATGTGTTCGCAAGGATATATAGGCCTGTCATATTGTCGCAACTAAAATATCCTGCGCAGAGGCAAAAATACTTGGAAAATGATAAGGCAAGATCAATGGGTCTTTACATGCAAGTGTAAAGACGTCCGCGATTTTGTCGCAATGAAAGGTGGCAGTGGGAAGACCTCTAATTAGGGAGGTCCGACTTGGAAGACCACACAAAAATGATAAGGCAAGGTCATGGGCCATTGCATGAAAGTGTAAGGCTACTTACACCTTGTCGCAACGATATATTTCAATAACAATAAAATAATTATTCAACAACATACATGATGACAACTAAAATCTTCCATCCAAGATAAATAAAGAGGCAAGTATGGGAATGGAAAAGATGAAATATTGTTATTCATCTTCTCGATGAAAGAGTTATACATCAATAATGTTAGCCAATTATATTACAAGGAAGAACTACCAAAAAAGGGGGAGTGAAGATTGAATTCGTAGGGGAAAATCCAAGAAATACACCATAATAAGGATACGTAAATGTACAGATATTACAAAGCAGAAAGAAAACAAAAAGAGTTATCTCTTTGGCGATTCTTCTTCTTCATCTCGATTCTTCGCCTCCGATTATTCTCATCACTGCAATTTTCTTCTTCAGGCCTCGCTATCGAAATGTCCGAGACAGCAGATTCTCGTGAACCTTTTTCAAGGAGACAGTGATATGAATGCAGAGGGATATTGTGGTCCTTACAAACATACTCCATGCCTCCATTGCGAAAACGAACAAAGATCATTGTTAAAGTTCTCCACCTGTCGTTAGAAATTGTTTCTTCAACTTGGAATATCTATTCTCGCGAAGGGAGAGATTCTTTGCGAAATGTTCTTTTCGGTTTCGAGTTCTTCATTCACTGAAAATTCCCATGAGTTGTTCTTTTTCGATTCAAGCTCTCTAATTCTAACCCGAAGCCTCTTCTCGTGATTCTGCAAATAAGAAACAACAAGTTAACAATTTACAAGCAATACTACAGTAAATAAGAAGCAATAAGGTATAATAAGCAACCTTCTCTCGTCGATATCATATCTTTAACCAAGGAAGTATGCTCGGCGTGAAGACTAACATCAACACCTAGGTTATTTCTCGGCATTATCTAAAATTTTCGCAGCCTGTGCGAATTCTGCCACCGTTTATAACAAGGAGAGAACGAATTTGATCTTCTCGCCACTAAGCAAGGAATTCGCGAAGCAATTCATCTCGCTCAATTTGTAATTCAAGGAGAGATTTTTGAAATGTTGCTAATGCCTGTGCACCATTATTAGCAATGCGATCTTTATCATCTATATGGTCACTAATTTTCTTCCTCAAAATTTTGGTTTCTTTATGGGACTCGAGAAACATTCGTTTAAATTGGTTGGCAGCACTTAAACCAGATCTATGCTCAATTTCTAAAAGACGATATTTGGTCCGAAGTTCATTTAATGAAAGAGAGTTAATTTTGTTCGATGAACTACTTAAAGAGTTGTTGAGGTGAGCGAGAAGAAGATTATTATCCATAGGATCAGAAATGTATGGAGAAGAATAGCCTCATCGGAGAGATTATATACATCTGCGAAAGTAATAAGTTAGGTAGCAATATGCATCGATAAAATAAAAATAGTAAAAGGAGGTAAAATTTTATACCATAAAGTTGCCGATTGGCGTTTTGAAGAGTGGACACCTTATCCTTTTGGGAGTCAAGTTCGGTATTTAACTTTTGAATTCTCTCTGCCTTTATCGCGAGATGACGCAGCCTTCAATTTCTAACTCGAATCCTCTTGTTCAATTGGGAATTCTTCTTTTCAAGGCTGTTGCGTCTTTCTCAAGGTCCGAGGCAACTACAAAGGAAGTTCTTCCTACCTATAAAAGAAGATAAAAATCATTAAAACATATATATACTTAAACAATTTAAAGTTAGCAGTGGAAGTATGACCGCACACATACCAGACCCAAGTGCATTCAAAAGGTTGAGACACAACTCTAGAGACCCCATTGAATGAATTATTGCCTTCCAGTAAAGCAGCATTACACACGTTCGCGAGAGCTCCACAAAGAGATGCTAGGGGAGCATCTCCCATTCCCTGGAAAGAATCTGAGAAGATGCTGGATAGTTGGTCCATAGGAGAATTGGCCGGTTGAGCCTTATTTCGAAAAGATGGGTTTGTATTATCATCATTATCATCAAGAATCAACTTGAGTTAAGGCAGAAGAAGACTCGAGCCTTTCGCTTCTTAGATAATGGAGCTTAAGATTTATCTTTGCGAGCGACGCTTTTTCCCTTACTTTTAATCTTCGCAGCAATAGTTTCTTCAACTCCAACCTTTCGCATACGCGTAAAGATAAGAAACAAGAGGCAACAATATTGTTTTAAATAAGAAGAAAGGAAGTGTTTCTTACTTCACTCGTAAGCGATCGAAGCAATGTCGAGTATCCTCCGACCTGATCCTTTTGTAGCTTCTTCTCAACCTCGGTTATCCGAAAGATTTCACAAACTCAAAGAATTATAGAAAGAAAGTTGCGAAAGCAAAATTTGAAGTCGGAAACATACCTCTTTCTTCTTCTCGTGCCATTTGAATTCCTAAGGATGATATCCTCGCGAGATTCGCAGAAGAATATGTAAGCCCGCGATGTAAGGGCCGTTTAAGATCAAGGGTACGACCCACCATTTCTCATCTTTGAATGACGAGGAGAAGTATTATTGCCTCGGGTGCCAATCAATGTCTTGCATGAGTAATTTATCTTCAGGGACATTATCCTTTTCTTCAGCGAACGCCCAAGCGAGATTTCACATTCACCATAGTTATCACCGCGTAATTTTCAAAAAAGTTTTCCATGTTGTATTTCTCAAAGCTATTCCCAAGTCTGCGAATTTGGGATTTGACAGAGTTAGGTATAAAGATCCTTTGCTCACATCGCGGTTCGCGAACTCAAGCATCGTGCGAATACAATCACCACTTAATTGATAAAATGCCCGAGAGAATTTTTCATGGGCCAAAATTTCATAAAATAAAGGCAACTCGGGATTGTACAAGGGAATGGGAAGTCCCGCGAGAAGTCGACCTAGCGAGACTATAATCTTTTGATCATCACATTGATGATCGTAAAACAGCTTTGCAGTAAAGAATAGATGGAGATTCTTGATCGTAAATGGTTGATAGAGTGAAACCCTTCTCGAGCAACTTCGTTGAACTTCATCAAAAGAAGCTTTATATACACGACTAATGGGAGCCATTATCGCATGATGGGAATGGAAGGGATGTTAAAGGTTAAGATCAGCGCTAGAAAGGACGAAGAAAAGATTTGCAGTAGCAGGAGCGCAAATTGCGGAAGGAGAGAGTCAAAGAAAAGTTGCAGAAAGAAATTAAAGAATGAAAAGGAGGGGAAAAGAAAACTATATATAGGGTAAAAGATCCTCGAGAAAAACGAGGTCATTTAATGCGAAGAGACATGAACGGTCAAGAGTAAGCGGTTGAAAGAAACGTGTCAAGAAAAGACATTAATAATCAAAATTGTAAAAGTACAAAACTCGGCGTATAAAGATAAGCAAATAAGGAAAACAATATTGTAAAATCTCATGATACTCTTCCTCGCAGAGAGATATGAGGAGAGATAGAGACGATACTTTGTATATATCTTAAAGAAGCTTCGGAACTTTGCAAAAGAATAGAGGCAAGTACGTACTTTTCAAGGAAAGTATTCTTTTGCTCGTTCCTTCATCAACAAAGATCAAAAACTACTATCACAACAGATTTTTCCTTAAAGATCGCTCTCCAAGCAATATTCAAGGAAAAAGAGGCAAGATGTAGGATCATAATATCGCGATGTATAAGGCTCGCGGGGTTAATAAACAACAGTGTCGCGAGGCAGTCGCAGGAGCTAAAATAAACGACGCAATGAATAACGACAGGCAAAACATAAAGAAGACGTGAGACCTGGCGAGGGTTAAGAAGTGTCGCGAGAGTGAATGTTTGTGCATCTGCGACACTTCGCGAGACATTCCCGAAAATAAAGGATAACTTAGCTGTCATCCACTATGTATTACCCTATATAAAGGGCTAAATGAGTCTGTGAGAGGGGGAGATCTTTTTGGAATTGTTAGGCAAGTCATTAGGAGAGAGAAAGTTTAAGCATGCTTTAATTTCTAAGTGTAATACTATTTTCCTGTGTAAACAATTCATGAGCTCAATCAATAAATATTCTTGATCTTACATCTTTCAATGGATTAATTAAGCAAAATCGAGTAAGGGGTGTAGTGTGGGAAATCCTGCTACTACAACAAGTATTGCGAAGACTTGAAGATGTGAAGAAACAAGGAGCTACAACGACAACAATTATCCTTCCACTTGAGGTTAGTGATATTTGACTTGAACTTTTTCATTCCCTAACGTATCTTTCGAGTCGTTCTTATTGAAAACAAAAACTGCGAAGCATATTTGAACTCTAAATAGACATAGTATTAAGGAATACAATCACTACACCAAATTCTCGGATTCGTAACAGCAATTCGTAACGGCTTTGTGGTCATTACAAAATTCCCGTTACAAATGGTCGTTACGAAAAATTTGTAACAGGCAGAAGCCGTTACGAATTATTGAAAATTTAGTAACAGGGGTCAATCGTTACGGATTTTTTTTTATAGGTGTACCAGCCACACGCTTGTTCACACCTGGGTGGTAACACTTGCAATTTTGTGTGTGCCATTCACATGCGTGCCATGTTTTTTTCCACCCAAGATGAGTAACACTAGGGATATTTCCTCCCCTGCGTGTGTCATTCACATGCGTGCTTCTCTTCATCCCATGCCTTAATGAGAAATCGACAGATCGATTTTTCATTTTTCATTTCCGTTCCCTTTTCTGCTCCTGCGGTCTTGCCTCTCTCCTTTGAAACCTTAATGAAACTTCATCTTCAATAATCGACATCAGAGAAACCATCACAGAAACCTCTCAATTATCTTCAATCATCGACTTATCTTCTCGTTTTTCATTTTCTTTTCTCTCATTTTCTCCTCCCGCCTCTCCTTCTCTTCCCTCTCATATTTTAGGGTTTCGATTGGGTTATTCATCTGTTTGGATTGAGTTAATAGATCTTCAATCAATCATCAGTTTCAATTGCGTAAGTGTTTTATCATCATCACTTCCTCAGTTTCGATTGGGTTTTTCATCATCTGATTTTTAGGGTTACATTTGTGAATCCGTTTTTTCTAATACCATTTCATCATCTATTAATCGAGTTTAGGGTTTCAATTTCATAATCTGTAAGTCTTTCATCATCTGTTTTAGGGTTTGAGTTTTTCGATTTTAGGGTTTTCAATCAGATTTTATGGTTTGTTGTTCAGTTTGAGGGAGTTTCACTTGTAAATATAGTTTTGAATAATTTGGTAAAACGAATACTGTATAGGAATCGGTTTATTTCAACCATGAAGATAACAAATATGGTTGAGTGTCTAGTTAGAATAGTTGTATTAGATAGAAATTTTCGCCTTCATAACATTTTAAGGAAGATATATTGAGAATAAAGTAAAAAGAATACAACTTTACATGATATTACATTCTTATTTATTCTCAAGTCTGGCTTAGCAATGTATTATGAATTCTGCAAATGTTAAAACCTTCATCATCAACAGATGGGATGAGTGGTTAGACTTCACTGAAGAGAACAAGAGACTGCAGGGGGAAACTTAAACTAGAGCAACAACATATGGAGAAGAATCTTAATTCAGGGTGTTCTTCAAACATAAAGCCGGAAAATTCTGCTGGTGAGTTCTACTCCCTTGTGAAACTAATGACCGTCTATTAAAATTAGCTTTTGATAAGTAAACACAACCTTCCACGGTTCTACCTTTTCACTCTTAATTGAAAGCAAATGTTCATACAATGAACTTTTCTTTGTTAGGACATGTATTCAAACATGTTAAATTTTTTATACCAAGCAGTTGTGCTAATATTAAGTTGTCTCCTGTAGTTTAATGTTCAGTATTTCATACTTGAAATTTTCTTAGAAAGGGATTAGTAAAATGTCATGCTAATGAACTTATGACTTCTTGTATTGGAGTTTTCCTTGACTAGTTAAAAAAAGTCCACAGTTTACGAGTCTCAAATTCAGATAAGATAAGTAGTGTTGTGTTATGAGGATGTGAAAATTGATATTCACCTGATCAGACGTCTTTTAACTTTCTTTGAAATGTTACTGCATCAAGTGGGACAAGATTTAATAGGGTAGACTAATTTGCCTATTACATGTCAAGAACCTACCTCCGAAGAATAAACTGGATATTTGGTTCAGAAACACCATCAGTGAACTGATCCCATGAATTTGAAAGCAACCTTACTTCTTCTCGATTGTTCTAGTAGACTGGATATTGCTCTCAGATTTTTTTCATCATTTTTCTTATTATTAATTGTCAGAACTTATTCATACTTCATCTTGAATTCTTGATGACTCTTTATCATGTAATGTCGAAAAATGCTTGTACCCCTCCCTTCACCACTGGGCCTTATTTGTATGGGAAACTTTATCAAGTATTGACCTCATTCTTCTTTGTTTCTTGTTGGTGGAAATGTTGCATTGGCATTCATGGGGATGTCAATAGAGTTCCTTCCAATATCTCCTGGTTCATATTCTCTTCCTTGCAGAAGTTTGTATTAGTTAGTGTAATTGCTATCATGGATTCTATGAGATTTAGACAATCTAATTCAATGCTTCTTTAGCACTGATATTTGGTTCACACCCTGAAATAGGTCTTGCTATTTTTGGAGCATCAATGGCTGGCTTTTGTATTGGTTTCCTTGTGCACAACAGGTATAGGGAATCCATATTTATGGGTGATACAGGGTCCCTGGCCCTAGGTCGGGCATTAGCTGCAATGGCAACTTGTACAAAAATGTTCTTTCCCTTGTTCATTTCACCTGGAGGCTTCGTCAATGAAGCTTCGTCAGTTATAGTGCAAGTAAGTTGTTGCTTTTATCTCTCTTGATTTCTACATATAGATGATACTGGCACTTTCTCTTCCATATTTATGCATCAAATATATCTCTAGGATTAGTTGCAGAGTAGCAGTTGCTTTGTACATGATAGTTACATCATCCACATCAAACTACACTAACTATATCTCACACTTACTTTAATATGTTGGTTTCGTTTTCCTTCCTTTCTTTCTTCTGTTTATTACTCCCTCCGTCCCTAAATTATTGATCTTCTTCTACTTCTGTAAATTGCCAATTTCTCCATGATATATTCCCATTAATTGCATATGGTGGCTTCAGGACTTGTTCAGAGGAGGCTTTGCTGATGTTAAAACATCCGACTTTCATGGGGACGCAGCCCTTCAAAAAAACAGGTAGCTTTATGTCGCTACTGCTTAAATATTGCTCTATTTAAGTGCCGTATCCATGGATAAGAAACCATTCTGCCCAAATTTAGGATCAATCCGGTAGTATTGTTCAGCAACATGCAGATCCAAACCAGTGACCTACTGCAGCTGACAATGGAGGTTATGGAGATATGTTTCAGTTATGACAGTGCGGTTGAGCCGAGAAGAAGATGATTGAAACTGCAGGTTAAGGTGTTGATGCATATCAGTGTTGTTGGCGGAATAGTTTGAGCGTCGCCTGAAAAGCTACTATGCAGTGGTAAGGCTCTAATATTATTTGTTCTGAAATTCACTACCTTCTGAAATTCGTCGACGACAACTTAGCAATTAAATTATCTTATTCCTTTTCATTTATTCTTGTATCTAATTTTGGTTGTTTCTCGATCAGTTTCTAAGGGATCGCAGATACATGGGCACAATAACCGGTATAAGTGATTTGGATCCAGTGAGATGGAAGAGTTCACAGTGGCACAATCTTCAGGTTGGCTTTCTAGTTTCTACCTATACTATGAAGAAGACTTGTATTCCATTACAGATCAAGGAACTTTGCTGGATACTTTTTTTCAAGCATTAAGTGTGTATTTGAAATTGAATAGGTTGGGTGGGATGAATATTCTGCTGGGGAGCGGCCAAGTCGAGTTTTTATTTGGGACATTGAATCTTTTGAAACTCCTTTCTACATATGCCCACCCCCATTTTTTTGACCAAAATTTTCTAACCATCCTGGTATCTTATTTATTTCCTTTTCCTGATCATGCTCATTTTGAGCTTATGTTGCATCTTAGAACTTTTTAGAGTTCATTTTGTAGAAGTAAGAAGTTAAAAGCTGATGGAGTCGGAGTAGAACCAGAAGAAGCTCGTAAGTCCAGGTACTTTACTTTTTCCTTTGTTTTGTATAGAGACTTCAACTGCAGTTTTTTTTTTCCTTTTACTGATGGAGCGTCAGTTTTATCAAGTTATACCATGTCCAACTCCTGGTGACTGATAGTTTGATCTGTATTTTGGTACTCAATGCTCCATTTAACTAAGCATATTCTGGTTGCTTCATGTGTAGAAATTCAACACTGAGCCAATTTTCCCTCCCTATACCGCTCGGCCAGATCATGTTGAACGAGCATTAAAGACTAGATACTCTGGGGTATGGCAAAAATCAAGGGTAAAGAACTTGACTTGTTCATTATAATTTTCCGGACAACAATGGCTCACTCTATGATATTTCGAAGCTCGTGTTTAATTCAAACGCTCTTTTTGATTGGTTGTACAAATGTTTAATGGACCTTTTATACTTTACAGGGGACGTAAAACGTGTTTGTGAAGAGCACATAGTACTTGGCCAATTGCATTGATCGCCTGGATCACTCCAGCATTGAACAATATTCGTATAGTATGATGCTCTTGGACAACAACTCTGCTACTCATAGCAACTGGTGTTTGGGAAGTATATCTACAAGTTTTGAGTAAGTTTCTATTTAGTGTTTGAGAATGAACTGAACATGGGATCTTTCTATGTATTCCCTTAGAATTTGATACTTAACAAAAAAAATTGGTACTTAGAAGAATTTATGTTCTTTTTGATATGAATAGATTGAATGTTGATTTGAATTGAATGAATGTTGATATATGATTGAATTGGATGATGGATGGAATGATAAGAGTATACAGGTAAGTTTGGGAATCCGGCATATTTCCGGCAGAAAAATGAACTGCCAGTCATATTGACCAGGTCAAAATTGGTCAGTATTGACTAATTTGACCAGGTCAATGTTGACTGGTAGTAATTTTTTTTTGCAGTTACAAAAAAATTCGTAACGTCTAGAATCTGTTACGACCCTGTTGTTACAAAAAATTCGTAACGGCTCTCAGCTGTTACCACGTGTCAATTCGTAACGGCTCATCTCTGTTACTAACGCCGTTACAACCAAAATTCATAACGACTCCATTGCCGTTACGAAAAAAATGTAACACCCGTTTTTGTAACAGGCAAGAGCCGTTACAACCCGTTATAGTAACGGCTCGGTTCTGTTACTAATCCGGGAATTTGGTGTAGTGAATACAAGGTTTATTGCTTAACCATTAAACTTTGTAGATAAGACATCGCCATAATCATTTGAATGCTATTGTGATTATGTATGGGTATGAGGTGAGGATTTCATCCTAGGGAACAATGTTTTACATGTGTTCTAAGGAAGTAAGTTCATAAAATTGTTTGTGAATCGAAAAGGAAATCGCCAGGCGTTATTGGTTTTGTTATTCATTACATATCTTATGAACAACCAATATGTGTGATTGAGTATAACCGTTCACGACTTGTTATTTTTTTGGTAGAACTATTCACAAAGGCCTGACTTTTGTTAGTGAAACCGATCTTAAGTAATCACCTGAGATGGTATGATCGGGTTTGTGATTTTCTGTCTGACCAAATATGGGAAAGGGGAACCGATCCTAGTAAGAGGTGCAGTACATCACAAAAGGGAATCGATCCTTGTATGAGGTGCAGCAAGGTTTATAGCAGAAAGGGGAACCAATCCTATGAACATGTTCTTCTATGGACATGTGCAACACATATAAGTTAGATACCATATATATGTGGGGAACCGGTCCTAGTACCTAGTCAACCGAATTTTTGGAAAGCTAGTGTGACTATGCATAATACTTACATGGAAGGTAGAACCGAAACTTGTTTTGGTAAAACCGTTAAACCCATGATTGTGATTGAATGTTATTTGATCAATTGCATAGTTTTTGAAAGTCAGATGAACCAATTCTAAACTTGTTTGAAAGTGTGGCAAATCGGTTTCAAGGTTGTAAGTGTGAAAGAGAACTTACAAATTTAAGATGTCGACATACTTTGAACACGTGCCATGAATGTTTATTTCTTTAATTGTTCAAAGTTATTCCTTAATAGCTAAGGGAAGAGAATCTCAGGATCGAAACATAAATAAGTTAAGAATCTTTTAATTAAGGTATTTAACTTCATTTTGTAGGGAAATAAGAATTAGTAATGTGCATTTACTAATTAGAGATTATTCGAGAGATTTCGATCATTATTTTTGAACAGAGCATTTCCAGGAATTATGGAAACCGAATTTGTGCTTTAATGAATATCTTGAGAATATTTTCGGTTTTGGAAATTCCTTGGTGTCCAAACTTCCTTGTCTATAAATACTTGAAGTTTGACTTTCTAGCAAACTAATCCTTCGTAACAACAGACTTCCTCTTTGTTGTGTTATTACTGGTGTAGCCGCCTATTGGAGAGGAGAGTAACCTAATTAGGCGAAATCTCTTACGGCCGCTCAGTTTAAAGTCTTCTTTGGGATTGATAAGCTCTACGAGTACCGTTGGTGGGGAACTAGATAATTGCGGTTTATCTTTTGTTTTCTTTGATTTGATTGACTAATGGTGGTTGAACTTTGATTGCACCTAGTTTGTTTATGCTTGACAATCTTCTCTTATGATATAAGATTCACTCAAACTAGTTCAGAGTTTCGACAGGGATATTTAGACTGTTGTTAGTTCTAAAGACGATCTTGTGATAATCCATTGTTAAATGACTCCGTATTGTGCGTGATTGATCACAAGAGATTCAAGTGATTGTGTGCAGGTGTTTATTGAAGATCTAAGAAGATTTGAAGACAAAGAAGATATTGAAGATTTCTGATTTGTGGGTTCATAATCTTTGGTGTGCACAATACTTGTTTCGATAAAAGAGGATCCAATTAATAATTGGTTTATCTTTGTGATAGATTGTATTGATTAATTGAGTAGATCGGCATCAACATAATTCTTTGGATTAATAGTGTTGTTGGCTTAATCTTAAACGATTACTTCGGTAATTGAACATAAGATAGATCTAAGGACCTGACGAAGGAGTTTATGTTAAGATAAACGGAAGAGCCTTTGTCCAACTCATATCTTTTGGTTGAATAGAGTTGATACCAAAAAGATTTGTTGTTCCTTTAATGTTTGGAATACTAACCAAGGGAATTGTCCCAAGTACGTGACTAAGGTCGGAGGTGTGGGAATACAGACGAAACTAGGTGAACTATAGGTTTAGTTGCTTGGTCTCAACTATACGAAGTTAGGTGTAATTTTGTGTAGCGGCTTAATCCTGAGAGTATTCAATTCGGACAAGGTCCCGGGTTTTTCTCGCATTTGCGGTTTCTCGTTAACAAAATCTTTGTTGTGTCATTTACTTTATATTTCCGCATTATAAATGTTTTATTATAATTAAAGTAAATTACACAAACGTTAATTCATATTTACTTGATAAGTGACTCCTATTGTGTTTGGTTAATTCCGAACCTTTTTATCAAGTAACATACTTCGTTGTTGTATTGTCTCGATCTCGTATCCATAGACGATCACACGAAGTGTGAACCGATTAGTTGTATTGTCTCGACTCATTCCATAAACAATCACTTTCGGAGAAAGGACTTATAGGTAGGAAAAGTTTTAGCTTGAGGTATATTTAGGTACCCTCGCCTTTTCAGCATGCAATTACATTCTCATCACCGAGAGTTTCCACATGATATCCACTTGCATGGGTTTTTGTGGAATTTAACAAGGTGTGATTATCTCTTAGTACATGTAGAGATTTTGTGACATTTTTGTTCTATCTTGAAAATAAATTTTGAGTAGTGCTTCTCTCGATGATCCAATCCTCGTAGTCACATTATAAGAATATAGTTCAACAACTAGTTTAAATTTCTTAAGCTAGTGGAAGAAAAACAACTATGAGTTAGGCACTTGGGTCTTGAGAGTTTTAATAAGTGGTGTGTCCTTATTACGTAATAAAAGTGGGATTCAACTCAAGTACTTTAGAGTGAATATATGTTACGTGTAACCCAATATATCTCAAGTGCTTTAGAGAATTTATGTCTCGTGTTTTTATTCTATAAGTTCAGACATTGGATCTAGTTCAACTCAATAAGATAGTCAATTGGCCCGACAAAGTTCTTGTTGCCATTAAAGTTGATGTGAAAATTGATTGCTATACCAAGCGACAACGAGTTTGAAGCTAATTTTTGGTAGACATGTTCCACTTATATAGTAGCTCTACATTCCTGCCAAAAATGAGAGTATTCTGATATACGAAACTTCACCATCCACAAGATTTAATTTAACCGTTAATCTTCAATGGTTGATTTTCAAAATGGTAGATGGTAGTCTTATATGTCTCGGAATGCTCTCATTTTTGGTAAAAATGTAGAGTTATATACGATGAACACGTTATCAAAAAATTAGATTCAAATACACTGTCGCTTGGGTTTTACAGAAAAAATGGCCAAACCATGTCATGATTATGTCAATATAACCATGTCATTGGATCCTACCCAATATATATATATATATATATATATATTCCTAGCTTTTGTGTATATGTCAATTAGCAACATCAAAGTAGATTCAGAATCACTTTGAAAGATAATATTACGATCACTTCATTCTGTTGCGTAGTAGAAAGTTGCATCTACTTCTTTTGCTTCTAATTGTTCTCTTGTGGTACATTATGCATTTCAAGAGATGGATACTACCATGTCCGTGCAAAACAAAGACAACTGTTATCATTAATACAAAGGATTAAATTATAGTGAATTTGTCGCTTTTCTTACGTATAATAAACCAACCATTAAATTCAATTACAACTAAATTTAGATTCCGGTATAGTGAAAAGTATTTTCCCCCTCTTTCTCCTAGTGAGTGAGAGAGCCATAATTTAATACCCATTAAAGGGAATCGCAGATCGAATTCTCACAATCGCCTCTCATGTGGAATGGATATATAGAGCTTGAACTATGGCATGTCAAATGTATTGAGGTTTAGATTGCACTTGTTCCGAAGGATGGCATGTCAAATGCATTGAGGTTTAGATTGCACTTGTTCCGAAGGAAGTTCTGGTGGAATAAATATGTTCATCGACCTATCTAATTATAAGTTAACTACATTTGTCATTACTTTGAGAGCTGACATGACATGTGGCATCCGTTTAAAAGTACTAATCCATAGTATATTATTGGGTTATTTGGTTTTTGGTACTCAGGTTTTGACCAAAACCTGGGTTTGGTCTAACATTTGTCCAGCCTTTGCGTTTGGTTTAAAACCAACGTTGACTTGGATTGACCTGGTTAAATCTTGACTTCTGTTTTGAAATTATAAAAAAAGAAAAGAAAAAATAATTATTAAACGAATTACTATTATGTCCTTCAATTTCATAACATGTTACATAATAAGTGTGGGAACCTTCTTTTCCTTCTCCCACCGCCGCTTCCGCCGCCACCGTCACCTTCTCTGTTTCTCTTTTCACTTGTCACTACAACCACCATGACAAAATTCGCAACAACCTTCTCACTTCTCTATTTTTTTTTATTTCCCTTGCAATTCATCTTCACTTCCTAGTCCAAATTGAATTTCAGCTTTCAGTGTATACCATGTTTGCATTCACACATAAAAGCAGAGAAAAGGCAATAAAAACATTACACTAATACATTAATACACACACACAAAATCAAAATAAGAACCAAATTTATTATAAGTACAACCATAGAAAAAAAAGCACAAAAATCAACCATAGAACCAAATTTATAAGTACAATCATAGCTTTTCTGTATATGTCAATTAGCAACATCGAAGTAGGTTCAAAATCACTTTGAAAGATAATATTACGATCACTTCATTCTGTTGCGTAGTAGAAAGTTGCATCTACTTCTTTTGCTTCTAATTGTTCTCTTGTGGTATATTATGCATTTCAAGAGATAGATACTACCATGTATGTGCAAAACAAAAACAACTATTATCATTAATACAAAGCATTGAATTATAGTGAATTTGTCGCTTTTCTTACGTATAATAAAGCCAACCATTAAATTCAATTACGACTAAATTCAATTACGACTAAATTTAGATTCCGGTATAGTTTCGTACGTATAATAAAGCCAACCATTAAATTCAATTACGACTAAATTTAGATTCCGGTATAGTGTAATGTATTTCCCCCCTCTTTCTCCTAGTGAGTGAGAGAGCCATAATTGAATACCCATTAAAGGGAATCGCATATCGAATTCTCACAATCGCCTCTCATGTGGAATGGATGAGCTTGAAATATGGCATGTCAAATGCATTGAGGTTTAGATTGCACTTGTTCCGAAGGGAGTTCTTGTGGAATAAATATGTTCATCGACCTATCTAATTAGAAGTCAAAGTACATTTGTCATTACTTTCAGAGCTGACACGACATGTGGCATCCGTTTAAAAGTACTAATCCATAGTAAATTATTGAGTTATTTGGTACTTAGGTTTTAACCAAAACCTGGGTTTGGTCTAACATTTGTCCAGCCTTTGCGTTTGGTCTAAAAACCAACGTTGACTTGGATTGACCTGGTTAAATCTTGACTTCTATTTTGAAATTATAAAAAAATAAAAGAAAAAATAAAAGAAAAAATAATTATTAAACGAAGTACTATTATGTCCTTCAATTTCATAACATGTTACATAATAAGTGTGGGAACCTTCTTTTCCTTCTCCTACCGCCGCTGCCGCTGCCACCATCACCTTCTCCGTTTCTCTTTTCACTTGTCACTGCAACCACCATGATAAAATTCGCAACAACCTTCTCACTTCTCTATTTTTTTATTTCCCCTGCAATTCATCTTCTCTTCCTAGTCCAAATTGAATTTCATCTTTCAGTGTATACCAAACGACAATCTCCACTTCATCTCTTCCAACATCTTCGCTCAAAAGACAATCTTTCTGCTTCAAGTTCAACACACACTTCGATGCAACATCTTATGAAAAGAAAAATTCATTTTCATCAACTCAGTGATTTTATTCACCTCCACAGATAAGAAGTTACAGAAGGGGATACAGAGTCGAAGAAGGAGAGTGGGGAAGAAGAGTAACAAACATTAAGATAGGACTCATTTTGTTTAGGTTTAATATGTCTGGAATTACCGTATTACCCTTGTTTTTTTGAGACTTTGCTTCCACTTGGTTATCATGCAATGTCGGTTAGAAACAGGTGGAGGACCAAAACTGGTAGGAATCTAACTTGATGGTCATTTTAGGAAAAAACAAATATGCAAGGCACAAAATTGGGTCTTGGTTATAATCGGACATTTGTAGTCCACTATTATCAATCAACGTTTTGACCATTAATAATTCCATCTAGCCATAATTTCACGAGTTGGCAACAAGTTCACTGGATGATGCACATTATGAGTTTCTAATGAAAAGAAAGAACAAAACTAAGAAAAAAAGAAAAAACAAAGAAATCATTCCACCAAGCCTAATTGCATCAATTCCTTCCTACTCCACTAAAATTACTAACCTAATTTTTCAATTCAATTCGATCCAATCCAATCTATTGTACATATCAAACAACAAAAAGAAATAACAAATATAAGACCCTAAATTGAAGAGATAAATGATTTAACAAAAACTCCCAAAATCTCTCACTGAATTCAATCAACCCCTAAAATCAGAACCCCTACCTTTTAATTTGATTCGATCTACAACAAAAATTCAAATTTTGCTAAAATAATGGTGCCTACCGGTGAGAAAGAGTTCCACTTAACCCAACGACAGAGGATAGTGTTGGGTTTACTCCTTATGGACCCAACAGTCCAGGTGTCCCCTTAACCAATGGGAGGAGCTAACTAGCAGCAGCCTAGTTAGGCTTATCTTTTGTTTACAAAATATCCAGGAGATGTTTTTCTTCTTTACTTCTTAAGTCGTGAAGAGAAAAGTAAGAGAGGCACCATTAGAGAGAGTGAGAAAAAAACAGCACCACCATTAGAGAGTTTTGGTGAGATTTGAAGTTAATCTTGAAGAGGAAGAAGAAGGGTTCTTTGATAAGGGTCCATTTGGTTGTTGTGGTGAAGATTGAGCTATCAATTTCC